>JAFEMH010002903.1:0-303101 GCA_022495995.1 Adenophora triphylla var. japonica
TTTGGCCCCTCAGCTTCATTGCCGGTTCCTCAAGTGGCGTAATGAAGCGAGGTCAAAGCCGTAAGGTCGGAGATTGGGTGTGTGCTGTCCGGAGGTTCCCTTTCAAGGCCGCCGCCTGCGGCGGGCGAGCTCTTTGCCTTTCTTGAGTGTCAATGGCAGCCGGTGTTGGCACGTAGCTCAAGCCCTCGGACCGTGGCGCGGTCCTCGACTTCCACACCAGGCCGGGCCTTGGCAGCCTCTTGCCGAGCCCCGCAAATCTCGGGATGAAGTTCATGAGTTTCATCATCCTCATGGCGGGAGAGAATCGATCGTGAGACAAAGCTGGAAGGTCCACGTTGCATATTTGGATCTTCGGAGGTCTCCAAGTGAGCGAATCCAAGCACGGCATGTCATCATTATGCTTCGATTTCCAAGACCTGAATGTCGTTGGTGCGCGGGTCCCCTGCCGTGACACTTCGCCGCCGTAGATCCGTGGTTAGCTCGTTGCCATTTCGCATGGAACTTGAGGTGTCACCGGTGAAGGGTGGATGTGCCACGCCATTGATTTTGACGCGGTACCAGGACGCCTCTGTGACGGCCGCGCAAAGTGATCGGAATGTCCAACACTTGGAATTCAAAGGGATCACCCGCTCGCCGAACCGTGCATGTTAAGAGTAGCAACCCCGAGAACCGTACTGGAAGTAGAGTCATAGGTCCTCGATACAAAGCCGTGGAATCAAGGCTTAAGATCCCGTCAGGGGCTTGATTGTGCAAGCAGTTCCATCATCTTCAAGCTGGCAAGACATTCATTCCGGGAACCTCCGTCTACCAACACGTATGAGGAAGACGACGCTCGTCCAAACTGGGATCCGTGGATGTGAAAGCGGCTCATTGTGATCGACCCCCAAATTTTGGAAGGTCCAAATTGTGAAGGTGATAATGTTGCCATAGTGGATGTTACCAATCATCTCGAATGACTTCATCCGGGGTGCAAGGCCCACGGGACCATGGTACGGGCCAGCTTTCCCTCTAGCTTCGAGCTTGCGAGGATAAAGAGGAGGCGAGCAGAGACCAAAGGGAAAATGTTCCGCCCGAGTCCGCTTGAGCCGAGTGAGGATCGGGTCCTCTTTCAAGGAACTTGCGTCTTCGGGCCGGCCGGATCGCACTGCTCCGTCGGCTTGGTGGCCTTAGGTGGTAACGCATGGATTTGACCCGATCGGGTTAGAACGCCGACATCGTTTGGTCCCTTCGAACAGCCGCCCGAGTTGAGCCATAGTTAGAGGAGGATTCCTCGTAGCATAGGGCCATGTCTTCCTCAACTCATTGATTGTGGATGAATTCCTCGGGAGCTTCGGGCAGCCTTGACGGATTCTCGTCCTGTGATACCGGCTTAGGTGCCTCTCAAGGGGAGGTAGCCTGCGCTTGACGTAGCCGTTCGAATGTCAAGTGCACAATGCTGATTGCTCCTCGAATCGAACCTGTAAGGCTGACCCTCCGGGAGGTCGGAGAGTTCTCGGCTCAAACGAACGGTCTCCTTGATTTCTTCACGGTATATCGCGTTCCTTTCCTTCACGAGCATACTGTGGGCCTGAGTTTGGTCCGGCGATACTGTGGTTGGCTAGTTTTCTCCACTCGGGCCCAGATCAACCTTCTTGGCAAGCCGTGGAGCCTCGCGCCGAGAGTTAATGCCTCGCGTTTCTTCCCATGTGAGAATAGCCAAGTGCTTCTTTGAACTGCGTGCGGCGCCTAGGTAAAACCTCCATTGGGGAGAGTTTTCTTCTCTCGCTTTATCTCGAGTGGCGGGTATGCTCTGGAAAGGCGAGTATACGGCTTCCCGAACATCCGCCCATGTGACTCGGTTGCCGTCCCAGCTTGATCGTTTCGTAAATGAAGGCCGTAGACCGTGGAATTTCCCGAGTAGTTGCTCGAGACGAATTTCCATCCTCCTCCCGTTTTTAAATAGACCTTCCTCCCCGAGTTGGCCTTTCAATTTGAGTGCGGTAATGATCCGTTCCCATCCTCCCGTGACCCTGGAGTCCGGTTTTGTTGACTTCATGCCCGCTTGGAAGAGAATGGTTTCATCGTCTTCACCGTCGCTTTCACAGAGAACTTGCTTTCCTCGGGAAGGTAAGCGCCGGGATTCGCTCCGCCGTGTCGTTCCATCTCCTAGGTCATCTGGGACCGTTGACCACCCTCGGGCCGGGCAGAGGGGTTGGATGAGAACAGACGGTAGTCCTGGAAAGTTGCCATGAGCAAAACTCTTGAGGTCGAACTGGTCTAGAGTGGCCTCTAGCTCTCGTCGAAGCCGCCCGTGACACTTTAAGGGCTTGGTCCCCGTAGGTCTTTTCTGAGCTTGGTCTTCGTCCCAAAGACGACTTTCTTGAGCGGCTAGTTCCATGAGAGCTTTCCTTGCGAGACCTAGGCAGCCTCCGTAGGTGCGCATCGTCTCGCTAGTGTCCAACCGTGATTACATTCAAATCGCCGAATGGCGGGAACACTTGGATTACATTGACGAAGCGAAGTCGGACTGGGACATTCCATGCGTCCTTCCTTAATCTCGATCACCAAGAAGTTTGCCCATATCTCGTCTTGATTGACCCCATCGGGGGTATTGAATTTTGCAATGTTGACGGTCTCGTGATCTCGCTCGATCGCCAAGTCTATCAAAGCTAGCAATTGGCAGTGGATGTCTCAATCCGGGCCGCGACTACTCGGGAGCAGAATCGAACCGAAGCATGTTGATGCCGAGGTGGTCATTTCGTGCCTGAGCCGACTCGCCTTTGCGGGGAAGACTTTCACGTATGTTTTCGGGGCGGCCGCTGGAAGCGTTCCCGAGGTTGATCTCGACTTGTAGCAGGTGAGGAGCTGTCTCCTTTCGCTTGCCCTCGCCTCGCGGCGCCTGAGGGTATAAGCTGACCGACCCGCACGGCTCTGCCACGCCGGGCCGGTACTGGAAGTAGGGATGAGCTCGAGCTCGCTGGCCAAGGCCTCGCTTACTCATGAGCAGCCATCGAGGGTGACTCGTGTCAAGGTAATCCGATAACAAGAACGGGATCCTTCGCTTCATCAGATACCCGAATAGATGATATTGACGAAGTCGCTGCCATTCACTTGATCGAGGGATTCCTCGTTGCGTGAATCACGTGCTTCCAATTGTCGGATAGCCGTCTCAGACTCGACGCTGAGCTTGACAATTTCCATGGTATTGGAACCTTGGTCGTAGGTGACTCCGACGGAAGGAGTTCCGTCCTCAAACCGAGCATGTGAATGCGGAGGTCTCGCTGCGGGTCCGCCGCGTCCTCGACTCCGAGAGTCCAGATTCATCGTCATCTCGATCGCTCAATCCGTGTGTAGTGGACGTATTGCGTCAAGGTTGCGTTGCCGGAGCAAATAGAAAACATCATGCTCTTCGTTGGAGAAGAGGGGTGCAATGGGTAGTTCCTCAAAGTGAGACGTCCCATACAACTTCCATGCATTCATCACGAGAATGACGGTGCTTGTCGACCTTGATCACAAAAACCTCTTCACCTGGCGGGGCCAGAGAGTTTGTTTGGAGAATGCCGACGAATCTCCGATTGGAGACTCGGGGTTTATGTGCCCGTATCATGGCGATATTCGCCGCTTCCTTCCAATCCCGCTCCAAGTGTTGGAAACGACAGCTGAACTTGATGTATCGGATCGCTCTCAGGTTGTCCGCCCGCTCGAGTACGTTTACATAGTTAGCATCTCCTGACTCGAGGGATTCTCGATGAGATTTGCCCCGATAGTCCCTCGTTGATTCAAGGAGGTAACCCCGTGCCCGAGTGCGGACACGTTGCCACTGTCCTCGCTCGTTTCCTATGAGGAAACCGTCCCCTCGGATGACTTCGAGATCTCCCCGGTTGATGAACTTGACGCACCGACGGAGAGTGGAAGCTATGGCTTTCATGTGGTGTAGCCAAGGGCGTCCCAAAAGAGCCGTGGAACTCGGATGGAATGTCCATCACGTGGAATTTTGGCCGGCACCATTCGGGGTTTCGAACCAAAGTTCCAGAGTCACCGTCCCTGTGACGGGACGAGACGAGTTGTCGTAGGCCTCGATAGTCCGAGTAGACGGTATCAAATGGCTTTCATGGATGCGGAGAGCTCGCATCATGCCGAGAGGGAGGACATTAACGGCTGACCCGTTATCTACCAATACTCCGGGAGTGATATGGTGTCGAGTTTGAGAGTGATGTACAGAGCTTCGTTGTGCCCCGAGGCGTCTCTCTGTAAGTCTTCATCACGTAATGTGATCATGCCGCCATACAAAGGGAGTCGTAGATCTCGTCTCTATCCGTAGAAGGAGAGTCATCCACCCATCCGTTTCCTCGTCTTCCTCTTGCGAGGTAAAGCCTTTACCGGAACCTCAGAGTATGTTGAGGCCGCCCGCGGCTGCCGCCCTCGTTAGCACATTGATCGAGTGCGATTGCCAAGCCGACCTTGATCTTCCTTACCGGTCCGGCTCTAAGCCGGACAAGTTGAATCTTGGCCGATCCCGCGGAGGGTTAGGCTTCGACCGGCGCAAGACTATCAAGATCCGAGGTATTCCTGTTCCAGTGGTCTCGACTCGGTTTCACTGGGCTTTTCGGCTTTCCCACCCCTCGTCTCGCTCTAGAGCCGCATGGCCCGGAGGCAAAGAGGACTGGCCGGAGTACAAGACGTAGTAGTCGAACCTCCCTGAGGGTTCTCCAAGTGTACCTACACCGGTATCTCCGGCTTCAGATCTTTCTCTCGCCTGTCCGTTGAGAGGATTTCTTCTTCTCGTTTTCTGAGGATTGCTCCTGACAGCTCGAGACTCGTACTGTGCAAAGTGAGTGGGGCCACAAACATCGTAGCCGATGTGAACATTAGAGGAGGATCCAAATGAAAGAGGCGGAGAAACCGGTTCTCAGAGCACACTTCTTGGGCACCCACTCAATGGAGTTCACGCCGTTATTATCTCTGGAAAGGGATTCCCGATCGTATTGGGCCCACGGGGCGCTCTAACTTGCCTTCTTCTATCAAGTTCGATTTCGTATCGTAACCCCAAACAGCTTGTCGTTGGTATGGCCGTGATACCGATGGAAGGCGCAGATTTGCTCTTGTCCGCATTGGCTACGGGAACTTTGGGTTTGTAATTGGCCACGGCTTAAGGAGACCCTCCTGATTAGCTCCTTCCAAAGATCTTGCTCGCCGGCATGTCCAACTTGTCGAAGTGTACTGGCAGCCGCTTCGAGTAGAACCTGTTGCTTTCATGTGGACTCGGGTTTCGTTACCCGACCGTTGTCCCCGATGGACGAAGCCGACACGTATCTTTCCTCGCCGGGGCCGGTGCAGGATTGAATGCACTCTGCTGAGCTGTATTCGTACGGCCGTGCAGAGCCAACTTTTCCTTGAGATCCTTCTCGAACCGTGAGCCGGCATTGACCATGGCCCGGAGATCCGGGAAGAAATTGTGACCGATGAGAGTTCTCGATGGACGGTCTCAAGCAAGACTCAAGATCCGCATCTGCTCGTCTCGAGAGCGGCTCCATGATTTCTGAGAGTTTCCACCCATCTCTTGTAGAATTCCCAACACTTTCATCCGCTTCGCTCAGCCGGTGATTAAGTCCTCGCGACTTGTTTCCCACTCTAAGTTGGATCCGTACTGCCCAGAAGATGTTACCTGATCCGTTCCTGTGCGGCGATCCGCAGCTTCGACCTCGTAAACCATCGTAACGCCGAGCTGAGCGTATAGCCGGAAGTGGTCGGCCATTTGGCCGGAGGGTTGCTCCTTTTGCTCTCATGCCGAGAACGTAAGTGTCGACGTGCGTTTGAGGACATTCGGTTCCATCGAATCGGTCCATCTCCGCATTCTCGAACTTGGCAGTGGAGAGGCGTGACCATTCCCTGATCTCGCGGATTTCAGCGTTTCCCGCTTTGAGCCGCTCACAGTGGCTTTCGTGTCTTTCATCCGCTCGACCATCCAGTGCTAAGGTTGGGTCCAACAGGGTGGACCGTGAGGCTCGGCGCACGGTGCTACCACGTGAGCGGTAGTGATTGGAGGTGGAAGGCTTCGTATATGAGAATATACGGAGCCTTTTCTCGAACCGTATCGGGGTTTGTCCCCGGTGTTTAGGGATTCGTGTATAGGCAACGGGACGAACCCGGGAGGGTATTGAGGGATATTGGCATCCTGAGATGGTCCAACCGGTGCGCCGGTGATATCGAGTGACGGGCGTAGCACCTGGCCGACTAAAATTGACAGGTTGCCCGAGAGGCGGCAACATGGAGCCTAGGCCTGGCCGTTTCCTTGGTTGGAAGGCATCCCGTAAGTTGGCGGGGGAGGAACCCGATTGAAGGTTTGGTGAACTGGTTTTGGGAATCGTCATCCTCTACCAGACAAAAGTACCGTCTCGACCGGGGATAGCCGCTATACCACGCTCATTCGTAAGCCGTACCACGAAATTCCGCCGATCTTCTTCGCCTCTTGTGAACCTCACAAGCTCCGAATGGCTTCTTCCAATGTCATATCTCGGCACGGTGGCGGGGTCCTTCCCCGTCACGATTTCTGAGCTAGACATGTCGGAAATTCGGGCCGAGGGAACCGAGGGAACCGAAGAACCGCTCGACGCCGCTGCTATCGTGATCCCGGCAAGGCGCCGACCCTGGAAATCTGAACCACTTTCGTCGCCGCAGTGGAACGAAAGGAAGGGTTTAGGCTTCGGAAAAGGGTATTTGGCTCAAGGTTTTCGGGCTTGTGCAATGTGCGCTACCGATTAAAGTTTACTTAAAGCGCGTTTTCTCGTAGTCCTAATTGGTTGGAAAAGAGCGTGTCTTCTTTTTCGCAACTAATCCTAGAGCTCTAATCAGCTGGGATCTCGTCACTACGCTTATAAGCCCCTCGTTTCCATTGTAGATCATCTTTCTCAGACGGACTATCCCGAGCGAGGTCTCGATAAGGCAAGCGAGTTCCACCGACAAAGGAAAAGTGAACTTAAGGCTAGCCGATCACGCAAACTTTCGACGTGTGCGGCGTACGGGCCACTGGCCGAGGTCAACGTCCTGTTAAGGCGGGAGTCGTGCCAAAATTTGGGCATGACCTCTCCCGACTCGCTTGTGCGAGAGACCTTAGCTTTTAGCGTTGGCCAAGTTGTGGCCGGCACGGTACATACGGCGAGGTTTGGTGACACTGCTGGCCACATCAACCTTCTGGGCATATTTTTCGGCAGAGTCCGCGTCAAAGTCAAGGCCGAAAAGCTCAAGACTTCGGGTCGGGAACGACCTTTGGTCTAAAACTCTCGAGCTTGACTCGAGCGGGGCCCAGTGAAAACATACACTTAGGCTTTATGACACGAGCTAAGCCAAAACCAACCGGGTCTTGGACAAAGTGTGACACAAAGAGTGCATGGCTTACACTGCCAGGATGGGATGTTTGGGACGACCCCGTGCGCCCGAAAGGTGTCCGGCGCACCAATCGGAGTGCAACCGATAAGGCCATCCCTGTTAGGGGGTCAGAGTGTGCAAAGCAGTACCGAGGCGCAGTGCACGTGAAGTGCGGTGTTCCGAGGCAAAGAAGTGCGCGTAGGTGCGGTCACTAAAATTCTTTTTTCGAGTAAAACAGAGATTTTTCGTAATGTGTCTTAAAGAATTTATGATGCACAGTTCAAAAGACAGCATGAAAATCAAACATGAATGGGGATGCACAAACATGGTATGATTTTGAAAAGTTGACAATGTAATGCCTTTTGAAAAAAACCGTTCGAGGTTTAAAGTAACACACACACGAAAACGAGGAAGGGTAAACGAAAGTTTGACTCCACTAAGGCTTTTTAGAAAACAACGGTAGTTTTGAAAAAGTATCTTTTCCCCAAATGGAGTCGCTAATCGAAATTACCCGATCTTTTCCGCGCGGGGCGGCGGAAAAGGCGGTTGTCTTTCGCGGGGGGTTGGTGTCTGAGACCTCGCTTCACGGGAAGGAGCAGAATGAGGAGTCGCCACGCGGTTTTGTATTTTGAGCCCAAACGTTGAGAAACGGCTATTTGTGAAAAGGTGTCGTTTTTATTGGTAGCAAAAACTTAGGAAAAGGCTTTGAAAAGGGGATCATTTTATTGGCAAAGAAAACGAGTAAAAAGCTTTTTAGTACCGTAGATTGTTAGGTTCGTGAGGTCGTTACGTTTCGGTAGAGTATTACGAGATCGCTCGAAACGCCTCGCATGACGAGTCTTTCTACCTTTCTCGAAATCGTGTGTGTGTGTGTGTGTGTGTCTTTTGAAATGGGGGCTTGAATGACAAGCATAATCTCGGTTTGAGTGACAAACGTTGATTAGGTGACTTTGTTTGAAAAGACGAGCGTTTGAATGACAAACGTCGGTTTTGAAGTTTGAAATGAGCGTTTGCGTGGCAAACGTCGACTTTGAAGTTGAAATGAAAATGAGCGTTGCGTGGCAAACGCCGACTTTGGAAGTTGAAATGAGCGCTGCGTGGCAAACGTCGTCGATTTTGAAATGAGCGTTTGCGTGGCAAACGTCGATTTTGAGCCGTACGAGTCATTGTTAACGATTTTTACGAGAAAAATGCGTATTAAATGATTTTAAGTGTCAAATGGCGGTTTTTGATCTTTGAGCTCAAGATGAGCGCTCTGGAGGCCGAACGTCATTTCGCGCTTGAAAGAGAGTTCGACGACGAACTCCGGTTTTGAACCGGGCATTACATTGTTAACGATTTTTACGGGAAAATGCGTATTAAATGATATGCGATCAACGAATCGGGCTGCGACTTACTTTTGAAAAGTAAATACTATCACAATCCAAACGGATCGGACTTGTAAATGACAGCATTTAAAGCGGTGTCAACGGAATCAAACGATCCGGAATTGTAAATGACGATCAACGAGGCCAAACGGCTCGGAATTGTAAATGACGATCAACGAGGCCAAACGGCTCGGAATTGTAAATGACGATCAACGAGGCCAAACGGCTCGAAATTGTAAATGACATGAAAGTAAACGGAACGGGTCTGGAACGCCGTTTTAACTCGTGATTACTTCTCTTACGGAAAGAGAAGAGGATCGAGGGGCTAAAACGTATCGGACCCCGTTAGACTGGAGGCGTCTACATTTTGATAATGACGTTCGAAATGCTTATAGCGATCCGGCGCGTAAACCGAGACTGGAACGGAAGATTCGTAGAGAGGGAGTTATACCTATGGCTAGGGTCGACCTCCTTTGGCTCGGGAGGTGTGCACGGACACGGAAAGTGATTCGAAAGGTTGTTTCGAAGTTGTAGGTGCGTATTTGATCGAAATACGAAGGTTTCACGCGAATCGAGACAAAACGGAGCTCCTGGAGGGGTGGAAACCATTGGACCGTGGTATGTGATTTTTTGGTATCAAAATCCTCTTTTTGCCTTTCGACAAAGAACTTCTATTTATAGGGTGAAAATTGGCGTAGAGAGTCCCACGGACTTGACCGAATTTCGTGGGTTTCTGGGAATTTTGGAAACTGGGACTTGGCTGCAATTTCAGAAAATTGCACAAAGTGAGTCCCACGGACTTGGCTTGCAAACCAGGGGTATTTTGGTCTTTTGGCCTTGATTTGTGATTGACGAGTGACTAGAGGGAGGTGGCATGCAGTGACACGTGTCCCGTGACTCACCGTAAGCGTGGGAGTTCGTTCCCTCGGTCCCGTTGTCCGTTTTTAAAATAACAACCGGAAATGTCCGAAACGCCCTAGAAAGTGCCTAAAGTGCGTTTTTAGGGAAAGCCATACTTTTACGTGAGATGTCACGTGCTAAGTACGGCTCGATCGTCTGGGATGCACGGGCAGCCCCGGACGCCTCGTTGGCACAAAGAACGGGAGTTTAACGAAGTCTCCGGCTAACTGGAGTCGCCGCTTAACGGATTTCGGTTAACTTTCTGACGGATTTGGACGATCCGGATTTGGGTACTTACAGGACCACACCCTTTCATATGAAGTAGCAAAAGATTACCATTTATCCATCATAAATAGGTAATAATTCACTTCAGAAATTCTACACATTGATTAATTTCTATACTTTATAATAACATTATATTTATGATTTATACATGTACGTCTACATGTTTATGTACATCTACTAAATACGCACATTTGCAATTCATGTTCTAACAGAATGTGCTTCTCTACCATTGGTCATTTTTCTTGCCCGGCATAACGCTGTGTCGGCTAGCACACTATGTCGAGGAGCAGGCGTACTCGGCATACGTACAGATGACTTCTAATCCTTGTCTAACAATGATATTATGGAATTAGGATCTAAGTAGTATTTAACTCCTTATCTCTCCTAACTTTCTTTACAAGGCAGGATACTATCTCATACACCTATAAATACAAGCCATAAATCTCATAATCAAGGTATAACATCTTTTGGTTTTTAACTATTGTCAATTGATTTGCTTGTATAAATACAAATACTTACTATAACGTCAGATGGCATTCGCTGGTGAAGCTCCGGCGTAGTTTACGCGTTTGTTAATATTTTTCAGGTTGTTAAAGCATACAAGATATATCTGAACCACTGAATTTGGATTGATTCGACATTTGTGACATCATCAACATTTATTTACAACTAGGTTTACCAAAATAAAAAATGACTTAAATTTTTTTTGAACCACCGCCAGGTGAAACGAATTTTAAAACTACAAGAACGCCCCCTCACATTTTTGGGTGGTTAAAATTCCAAGATTTCCTCATCTAGTCATCTTATTCCTCTGTCCAAAAATACACAAGATATGACAAATTTTGTCTCAAAATACTTGTATTTTTCCTATTTTTTACAAATTTTTACCATTGTTTACCCAGAATATCCTTATTTATGGTTGGAAAAGTATACTCCCTCCGTCTCAACAACTGCTTCATCTTTTTGGCTTGACACGCATATTATGGAAATGGGAAGGAAGAAAAAATGTTGTGAGTGTAATTTGAAAATAGGAGAGAGAATTAGTGGAGGAAATAGTAAATTTGAAAAGTGTTGTGAGTGTAATAGTGAATTAGGAGAGAGAATGAGTGGAGGAAATAGTGAAGATTCTTTGCCAAAAAAGAAAAGGTGAAGCTTCTAACGGGATGCCCTTTAGGGTAATTAGTGAAGCTTTTATTGGGACGGAGGGAGTATAATAAAGCATTTAATTATCGAGGTAGTTTAAATATTTCAAGGGTAATTTCGTCTGTTAAATATGTATTAAATGCATTGTTTAATTTGTGTGAAAAACTATAAAATTACAAGTACTTTGGAAGGGAAGGAGTGACCATTTATCTTTGGCCAAATATTTTGGATCACTAAACTAAGATATTAAAGTTAGATTGCTTATGGCTCGAATCCTAAAAACCCCAGGTTGAAGTCGCTACCGTCAAACTATGTGGCAAAGTAGAATTCGCTATTGCCAATAGTGATTTCTTTTATTTTTCATTTTATTTTTGTTGCACTGCAAATGAACTTTAGAATTTCGGTTGGAATCCTTTTTAATTTAAAATCATTGTTGTTAAAAGAGACTTCTCATTAGTATATCAGATATTAATTTATCAGATTGCCCTAAATTTAATCAAAGTGAAATCGCTAATAATACTAGCATTTTCTAGGTTAATGAAGGGGGCTTTTGTTTTTTCATTTTACCTCTTATTAAGAGGTGGATCACTTAATTCTAAGAGGTAAGACACTTTAAGTGTGTTTGTTTTTTTTTTTTTTCAGCCTTAATGCCTCTTAAAAGCCACTGATTTTTAAGAGGTAAAAATGGTGCTGAAAGCCTCTTAAAACGCACTGTTCATGCTTGGTTTATGTTAAATTTTTTTTAAACCGTTTACTGTTCACTGCATTTACGTTTGGATTTTTTTTTTTTATTTTTTTTTAATTTTATTTTATTTTTTTAACTGTTTATAATGAATTCAGATACAAAATCAAACAACTTATCCAATCTCAGAATCTCAGCTTGTCGCTCTAATCATTCACCATTTTCGAACCTGAAATCGTATTTCAAAGACTTATCACTTAAAAAAAACAAAAACCCCCGAAGTCGTTTGTATTACTAGCGATTGATCGGTGAAATCGAAATTGACCCCTAAGTGCATATTTTGACCTCTTTTCAAAATAACAAAAATAACGACCTTCAAATAAATGTTATTATTTCATATCCCAATATGAGATAATAACATCCTATATTTACCCTACAAAATGAAATCAATGTCAAACCCTAATTTTAACACTATCACTTGATTTTAAAAAAAAAAAAATTAAAATAAAATCCTATATTTCATTCTCTAATCACAAATGTAAAGTAGGAGAGGGATTGGGGTATACCTTGGTTTCTTCGATTCTTATCCTTGAGCAATAATGCAATACAAAGTGACGATCTCGGAATGTCACGAAATTTGATATAAACATGTAAAACGTGCTCTATATATCGGGTCATATCATCGCGGTGACCAGGCGTGATTTTAGCCATCCGAGATCATAAATGTGGGGGGTGAATTGCATTTTTCTGTTTTATGAGTTTTATTTTAGTATTATTTTTATTGTTTTATTTCTTTACTGTTAATGGTAGTTTTCTTATTTTAGTGTATATAGAAATACTAGGAAGCTGAACATGGAGATTTGGCTTGTTGACTTGAGCTCATGACTTCCAACCTGGAGGTCATGGGTTCGATTCCCCTAAAAGTTAGGTCATGGGTTCGATTCCCTAGAAGTTAGAGGGAAGATTTTCTCTCCCTAGGATTTATCTCTATTCCCCTAGAAGTTAGAGGGAAGGCTTTCTCTCCCTAGGATTTATCTCCTATGCGCTTTTGTGCGTGCATGTGTGTGTGTGAGTAGTGAAAAAGAAAAAAAAAGAAATACTAGGAAGCTATGGAGTAGTCAGTTTTTGACTTGAAGAATGAATGAAAATTAGTTTGACTGAAACAAAGTATGAATATAGAGTTGAGCAAAGCATTGTTTCTGTTTTCAATTTGAGTGAATTTTTAAAGTCTGAAACTGTGGAAGAAGAATAGGACTGTAATATGGGGACGTTGAAAATGCTATTGGTAGTTCATACTTTTGCAACAATAACATTTTTATACATACCTTTTTCTAAAAAAAAACCAATTAAATGAAAAACAAATTCCTCATATGCTAATATATACTCTTTCATCCTGAAATAATTAATGTTTTCACCTTTTTATTTGTTATTTTAAATGAGTTTTGAGCAATAATTTAGATAATTTTAATTATCAAAATAAAAATTTATAAACTTTATTGATTGTTTAATAATATTTTTTAGATTTTTATTAAAATATTTAAATCAATTCAATATTATTGCTCAAAATTTATTTTAACTAACAATAAAAAATGAAAAGATCCTTTCAAGATATAGAGAGTATATATACTCCCTCCGTCCCGTTGATTAGTTCACGATTTTGGGATTGGCATGCAAATTAAGAAAAATAAGAGAGATGAGAAAGTGTTGTGAGGCTATGTACAATGGGGGAATGAAAAGTGGGTTGAAATGGGTTTAAGTTAATTGAAATGGTGCAATGGGTTGGATGAAATGGGTTCATCCCGTTGAAGAAAAAAAAATGCTGCGCTTGAGACACGTGTCACGCTGCCATTGGCCTGTTTTTGGCGCGTGTACCACACCGCCCTGGATGGCGCGTGTGGCTGTCCAATTTCCCCCCCTTTTTTTCCTGGTTGTGCCAAGTGTCACGTTCTAATTGGTCCATTAAATTTTTGAAATTTTTTTTATCCCAATTCTTTGAGCTGAATTATCACCTAGTAAATTAATTATTTTTTTTTCACCAAAAATCATCATTTTTTTCCCTACAAATTGATATAAGTTTCATTTGATTTGGAAAAAAAAAAACACTCATTTCTCAATTATCCTTCTTCATTTTAGCATTTATTTAAAAAAAAATCATTATTTTTTTTCCTATAAATTGATGCAATATTTTTTTAATTAAGTGTGAAGTATTTTTTTAATTATAAATAATAGTAATAATTATTATTATTTTATATCATAAAAATAGAGAATATAAATAAAATATAAGTGGTGGAGTATAGAATGATGAGTTGGAGGGAGTTGAAATTTAATTTAATTTTGCCATTGTAGGGGGTTAAATGAAATGGGTAAATGGAATATTAGGTGGATGAGAAAAAGTGTAAAAAGTGTTAGATGAAATGGGGGAGTGAGTTGAAACCATTGTGGGTAGTCTGAGTATAAAAGTAAAATTGGAGAGAGAATGAGTGGAGGGAATAGTAAATTTGAAAAGTGTTGTGAGTGTAAAAATAAAGTAGGAGAGAGAATTAGTGCGTGAAATAGTAAAGATTATTTGTCACTTTAGGAAAGGTGAAGTTTTTAACGGGACACCCGTTTTGACAAAAAGTAAAGTTATCAATGGGACGGAGGGAGTATATAATAGAATGAACTTTTTGAAGATGGTGATTAAGAAAAAATGAGGTAGCAGAGAGGTGTTGTAATATGAAAATTAAAGTAGGAGAGAGAATGGGTGGGAGAAATAGTAAGTTAATTGTTGTTGTAAGTGTAAAAGTAAAATATGAGAGAGAGTAATTGAGAGGAATATTGATGATTTTTTTGCCATTTTGGATTATCCAGTTTGAGGTGGGACGGTAAAATATGTCCGATTTAAAATGGGACTTATGGAGAGAGCATATATATATATATATATATATATATATATATGTATATATATATATATGTATATATATATATATATATATATATATATGTATATATATAAATAACCAATTGAGCAATATTAAGAAAGAAGGTCTAACTTTTTAAATATTCTTTTTAGTATATTTTCCGTTCCCTAATAATATATACTGTATGTTTTTTTATTTGTTTTAAAAATAAGTACTTCCCTTTTTTTAAAGAAGGAAATATTTTACTCAAATTTTGCCTTAGTGAAATTGATGTACAAATAAAAAAAAAAATATCTTTTAAAAATGAAAATATGTTTTATTTAAAATGTTAACGGGTATAGTAGCCAGTTTACTGTGTTTGCTTTAGAGGGGACAAGAGAAAAGGTGGTGGCTTTTATGGAAATTGAATGGCCAGGCTGAAGGTTGAGTCTTTATGTTGACATTTTAATGTCATGAAAGCTCCTCCTTCTCCTCCTTCCCTTAGTGCTCATTTTCAGTGGTGCAAACTAGAGATAATTGATCTATCACTCTCTTTCTTTTCTTTATTTAATGGTTTTTATTAAATTGATGCTTTTATAATTCTTTATTATGATATTTCTGTTATTATTGGTTTGAACTCCCGAACTCTCATATGAAAGGGACGACGGAATATTTCTTAAGATAAAGCTTTTTGTCAAGACAATGGCATTAATTCGGATGCCTCCACCAAGAATTATATCCTTGCTACTTTTAGACACATGCCACTATGAATAGTAAGTGTTAGAGTTGTACAAGGTGTTGACATCTTATTTTAGATGCCAATTCTTCTTTTCTAAATTTAACTCAAAAAGGATACCATTCATTCAATATCTTTTATTTCCTTTCCTTTTGTTTGATGCACTTTTTTGGCCAATTTGGCCTCTAACTTTATGACTAACGCGACTACCCGACATCGAGTGACACTCAAGAGTGGGGTTTCATGGGACCGATGAGCTGTTTTTGACGGTCCCGAATATTGTTACATTTTTTTTTTTATCAATGATTGATATTAATTTTCCTGAAATGTGTCTCACATATATCAAATTAATCATTGATGATTCACCCGTCATCCGTTATACCGTTGGCAATAGGGGAGGAGCTAATCCTCCGCATGACCAAATCCAATTCCGGGTTTCATGCATAATGTTGGCCACACTTGCATATATAATACAACCTTTTTTTTTTTAAATCTTGACCCTTTGCAAACAGTATAAGCAACTTAAAGACGTTCAAACTAAGCTATCCTTACTTAGATTCTCAAGTTGAAGTCCAACTAACTTGTACGTTTTCACAATCTATCTATACAGAAAATAGTCATATTTGACAAGTCAAACTTATTTGCATGTCTTAACGAAAATAACGGGCAAATGCATTTGTTCTATATTCTGCTACTGTAAGGTATTTGATCAGTCATGGCCATAGTGCCCCAGGGCATGTTCTTTGGTCTATATATGATAATAGTGTTTTCATTCAACTGTCTCTTCTTATAAAGTTTATATGAATCAACCACACGAAATTATTTTCAACTTTGATCTGTGTGGCAACCCGAAGACAACGAGTGTCACATCCGAACTTATTTTCAACTTTGATCTATGTGGCAACCCGAAGACAACGAGTGTCACATCCGAACGGGCTTATCGATCGGATTAGACCTTTTCTCTTGTCTACTGATCTTACATTTCTCCTTTTTCTGCAACTTGAACTCTTATCTTCTTATCAATTCACGTCACCTTCAAAATAAATCATCCTAATTCATTGTCAACTGTTATAAGGGACAATGGACTTGTATTGCAGCAGACAATATGCTGCTCCGTTGCTGTCTACAGATAGGATTTGATTACACCAACCCTATTGATATATCAACGATTTAGATTAATCTGAATTGAGATGAGCTTTGCATGGGCATAAATTAATCCAGACTGTTGATCCACCAACAGACGATATAGATTAATCTGAGTTGAGATAACTCCTGCATGGGCTTAAATTAATCTACACCATGGATCCACCAACAAAGGCATGTCCAAATTTCTTGCTATATGTAATGAGTGAGTTATATCTGAAAAACTGAATAGAGAAATAATGATCAAATTCTTCTTGTCACTAAAATGAACAAATTTTAAGCTGCATAGTACAATACCACTACAGGGCTTCCTGTACATGTATAGAAGCAACTGTATATAGAATCAATGTGTGTCTAGTTGTCAACAAAGCCTATAGCCTAATCACATCTCCTAATATAATTTATCAGTACTACTTATAAAATACTACCTCCGTCCCCAAATGAATGACAACAAATTTTCAAATTTGCTCTTGATCAAGAGCGAATTTCAAATTTTTTTGGACATTTGTTGGGATGGAGGGAGTACTTAATATTCAACTTAATCATAATTCATCGTTGCTCTCATGAGTAGGTGGCTCGTAATAAACTTCAGACCCTTCAGAAGCTTCAGACCTCTCATAAACAGGAGACTCGTAAACGTTAGAATCCTCGTAAGATTCTGCACCATCATTAGGAGGAGCCTCGTAAACATTTGGTTCCTCAGAAGATTCAGAGCTCATATCTGCAGGAGTTTCAGATATGTCTGAATCTGCAGGAGTTTCAAAACTCTCGTAATCCTTGTTCTCTGACGGAGTCTCGTAGGGTCCACTTCCGTCAGACTGAAAACTCTGAAGCAAAAAGTGGGCTCCATTACCGATATCATAAATCATAAGCCCAATCCTTCCTCCAACCCAACTTCCTAAAGTGCTCCCCACCAGATATCCAAACCTGCCAAACCTTTCTTCTCCATGGTAACCAACAGCATAGGTTCCGAACAATGTCCCTGTGCCCCTGAGAAACCCTTCTGTCATCGTGCCCCCATAATAAATAGCTTCAAAGAAGTCCCATCCAGAAGAAATGATAGGTCCGATGATGCGTTTGGCTTTCCGGGTTGCCAATTTGGCAGCTTTGGCTCCTTCTTTTTGGGCCAGTTTGGCTGCGTCTTTAGCAGACTGGCCTTGAGCGATTGCATCAACGAGTGCAGTCTCGATTGCCTGATGCCTGGCTCGCTCAACATGAACTGTTCTGATGTTATAAAAGTATAGCTTTACGCCTTCCTTCACTACACATGCCATGGTCCCGGAACCCCCGTCAAAACAATTAAGGAAAGTAAATTGCCCACTCTGAGATGAGGCTGCTTCACCCACCAGCTCTCGACATTTTTCAGCTTTAAAGGGGGAATGGAATGAGTTAGAAAATAGCGTTTATGATAACAAAATAATGGAAAACAAAAAGGTTAAAGAACATAATAAGATTATACGATAATACAATTTGCAAAAGAATTGAAAACTCCATAAAGAGAATTTGGAGAACATTAATCTTTTCGCATCAACCAAAGTAAGCTAATGCATTCATAGATCCCTTAGGCTTAGTTTTCCAGTTTTGTGGTAGAGAAGGAAAAGACATTATCTTTTTTGCACTATTTAGTCCATAAGATTCCAAACTATCTCCCTGGATTAGTACAGCTGCTTGCAAACATTAATCTTGCACTTGGTGAGAAAAGGAACGGCTGATAACTGATGAGCGCAAACCAGTTAAAAAGGACACGGGAAATTAAATAGGTAACATTCAGAAGCAAGAATAGATGGGAATTGGAAGGATCGATCCCAGTGAACAAAATAGGAGCAATATTCTCACTGAATGTATGTCAGTAACCTGCATATCATAATAAACAGAAGAGAGAGAGAAAATCTTGAGCCTGGAGGTAGAGAGAGGACCCAAGGCAGTGGGTAGAAAGAGGATTCAGCACGCTGATAGCCCATATATACACAATTAACCCTGTACAAGACCTATTTGATATGACCAAATTTCCATGAATCACCATGGGATTGGTACATGCTAATCTGCTAATACAGGAATTTAGTTTATACAAGACATTCCATGAGCTGATGGTGGGGTATATTTTAGGTTGCAACAGGGTCTTTGTAAATAAGAAAAAGTTAAATCATGAACAATCCAAATACCACTCCTTCCATTCCCAGATGAGTTTCCTGTTTGTAAGAAAATGTCCAAATTGAGTGTCCTTTTTGTTCCTCTATCCACCTTTGGCAACTACCATGTAGTGTACACTTCCTATTCTATACTCCCTCTGTCCCCGAATAAATGTCACACTTTTTTGTATGTTAGTACTAAGGAACTTTGAGCGGAAATTTTAGGCTAATTTAATTATCCTAATAAAAATATAAAACTTGTTACTGATACACCGTTATAAATATTATCCATGAAAAGTTTTAAATTTTCATTCAAATAATTAAATTAACCTAAAATTATTGCTCAAAGTTTCTTCGTACTAACAAAAATGTGTGACATTTGTTTTGGGACAGAGGGAGTAATATGAACACTGCAATTCAATCAGAATGAAGTTAAATTACAAAACAGAGACTAGATCCTATAACTAAATTTATGTATGCCCTGCAAAGTGGAGGGTTCTAAAGTGTTAAAGCTGAAAGGTATGGTTGCTCCAGAGAGAGGATTGCAGTCAAATCAGACCAAGAGAAAAACTATTGGAACTGCCAGAATAAGCCTTCATATTGAAAGGGCTTGCAAAGCTTGTCATATCAAATTTCTCAACAATGCTAGATAACTTGACATGGTATCACCACTCTAGTTTTCACTATAGTGAATGCGAGCCTTATGAAATGCATTTGGCACTAACCTAGTACAGCCATCTTCTACTATGGCATCGTATTTTTGTTCAATTTTGTGACAGAAAGAAGATATAAAAGGAAGTACATAGAAAGTGAATAAGAAATCCGCCAACAGACACATGGGAAAAGAAGAAAGACATTATGGAAATACAAGATCCACTATGAACACTCGGGGCTACTTGTGAATCTCTTGTGAGGTCAATTAAAGGGAGAATGTAAACATCCTATCGCAATGGCCATAGAGAGACCAAAAGAACAACACATTCCCAAATCAACTTATACGAAATAGACATGTAATAAAAGTTTTTAGAGTTCCTCTCACTTCAAATGCACCAAAGGACGGAAAAAAAAAACATACTCCCTCCGTCCCAAAATGAATTAAAAAAAAAAAAAAGATGCCCGGTGCGCAGGGCATCCTCGCGTAACGAGGGTCTGGGGAAGGGTCCCCACCACAGGACTGAAATGTATGCAAATCTTACCCTACATAAATGCTGCTTCCAAAATTTGAACCCGTGACCTCAAGATCACACGGTAACACCTCAACCAGTGCACCAAGGCTCCCTTTCTCCGTCCCAAAATAAATGTCAAAAAAAAAAAATTGATGGAGAGGAAATTTGAAATCCTTTTGGACATTCATTTTGGGATGAAGGGAGTCGGGGAGTAGTTTTTTTAAGTGTTCTCTTCCACTTGTCCAAAACCCTTACACATTTGAACCAACCAGAACTCCATTTTATGCAAGCTGGCCAAGACTCATCACATACCAAAAAGATACCCCCACAACTTCCAAAGCATACTACATTGAAGATATAGGTCCTGTGACTCCTGTCTGTCTCACCAGCTTGCATGCAAAAAAAAAAACATTTCGAACTACATTGTTTTTTAAGTGTTCTTTTTTTTGTTAGTCAAGTATTCATTTAATAAGAAACAAGCAAGAGTTCTGGTTTCATTTGCCGATGTTTTTTTTAGTGTTAAGTGTTTTTTTAACCTGACTTTTTGAGGAAGAAAAACATAAAAAGAAAAGGAGTTTTTACCAAAAACTACCTCCAAAAGATGCAAGTTACAAAAAAAAAAAAAAACACGTAAGTTATGATTTTACAAAAACCTACTTTTTTAATTTTTTTAAAAAATTATCCTTGCCTGTCCCAAGTCAGGATAAAGGGTGAGGGTTGCGGTAGGCTTGTGACAGCCAGCGTAAAAATTTTGTCACATTATCATGACATGAATCGAAATATGAATATCGTTGGGGCGTTTCCTCAGCAGCGACGCGCTACACTTCAAAGACCTGGGTGTAGTGATAAGTATGCAAAGGTTGCTAGGTCGTCGCCCGAAAGCGACGCGCCATCTCTTCGCCCGGGGGTGGTGTCAAATATGCAAGGGTTCCCGCATTGCGGACGAGTGCGGGTAAAGAAGCTAGTTCATGGTAGGTGTAAGGGTAGTGGGATGCGCTTTGGAACTTGGAACATTGGATCCTTGACAGGGAGATCAGCAGAGGTGGTGGAAGTTATGAGGAGGAGGAAGATTCACATAATGTGTCTACAGAAAACTAAGTGGGTTGGAGAGAAAGCAAAAGAAATATCGCCTTGAGGTTTTAAGCTTTGGTACTCAGGAAAGGATAAGGGTAGAAATGGAGTGGGTATCATTATTGATAAGGAGTATATTAATGATGTGGTGGAAGTGTACAGGAAGAGTGATCGAATTATGGGCATTAAACTGGTGATACGTGATGAGATTATAACTATTATTTCCGCCTTTATGCACCTTGACAAGTAGGGTTGGATGCATCTATTAAGCAAGTGTTCTGGGAAGATTTGGAGGAGGTGGTGCAACGAGTACCTAGTGGTGAGAAATTAGTGATTGGTGGTGATCTGAACGGGCATGTGGGGTCTAGTCGATATGGCTTTGAGAGCATACATGGAGGTTTTGGTTTTGGGGAGAGGAATGAAACAGGAAATAGTATCCTGGACTTTGCGTTGGCATATGACTTGAGTATAATGAACACTTGGTTCAAGAAGAGAGAATCTCACTTGGTGTCCTATAGGAGTGGAGGTAATGCGAGTCAGATTGACTTCTTCTTAGTAAGAAATGCTTGTAGAAAGAGTTATACAGATTGCAAGGTTATTCCGGGTGAGAGCACAAAGAACTCAACATAGACGGTGGTACTTGATTTTCGAAGTAAGAGAATTTCGAGGAGGAGAAAACCGCGGGTAGACCCTAGAATCAAGTGGTGGAGACTTGAGGAGAATCAACAGAAATTTGTAGCTAAGATGGTCGATACCGGTATTTGGTCGGATAATATGGAGGATATGGATATAGATTCGACTTGGACTAAGATGGAACATACCATAAAGGAGGTGGCGAAAGAAGTCCTTGGAGAATCTAGAGGAAACGGGCCACCAAGTAAGGACACATCATGGTGGAACGAGGAAGTAAAACAAGCAATAAAGGGTAAGCGAGAATGCTACAAATTATTGGGAAAATGTAGGAGCGACGAGAACTATGAGAAGTATAAAGAAGCTAGAAGAGATGCTAAGAAAGCAGTAAGAGACGTAAGAGCAAAGGTAAATCAAAAACTTTATGATAAGTTGGATACAAAAGAAGGGGAAAAGGACATCTACAGAATCGCTCGTATGAGGGATAAGAGGACACGAGATATTGGGACAGTTAAATATGTGAAAGATGTAGATCAAAGAGTTCTAGTCGGGGATAAAGAGATAAAAGATAGATGGAGTTCGTACTTTGATACCTTGTTTAATGGCGGTCAAGAGCAGGATATTAGAGATTTAAATATCTCTTCGAGTATGGTTAATCGAGATTTTATGCGGAGAATTCAAAAGAGTGAAGTGGAAATGGCAATGAAAAAGATGAGATTGAAGAAAGGCTGTAGACGAGGATGGTATACGAATTGAGGTTTGGAGATGTTTCGGGGAGAGGGGAATAGATTGGTTAACAACGCTATTTAACAAGATATGGAGAATTAACACAATGTCATTGGAGTGGCGGAAGAGTACTCTGATCCCTTTGTATAAGAACAAAGGTGATGTCCAAGATTGTGCCAACTATCGGGGGATCAAACTAATGAGGCATACTATGAAACTTTGGAAAAGAGTGATTGCACAAAGGCTGAGAAAAATTGTGGATATTTCGGATAACCAATTTGGGTTTATGCCGGGAAGATCGACTATGGAGGCAATATATCTTATGAGACAAATCATGGAGAAATATCGGGATCAAAAGAAAGATTTGCATATGGTTTTCATTAATTTGGAGAAGGCGTATGATAAAGTTCCAAGAGAGGTACTTTGGTGGGCATTAACAAAGAAGGGTGTTTCAAAGAAATATATTGATATTATCAAGGACATGTATAATGGAGTTAGTACTTGTGTACAGACTAGTGTTGGAAAGACCAAAGAGTTCCCTATAAAGACTGGAGTGCATCAAGGTTCCACACTTAGCCCCTTTCTTTTTGCTTTGATAATGGACGAATTGACGAGGTCAGTCCAAGATGATATACCAAAGTGTATGTTGTTCGCAGATGATATTGTGTTGATTGATGAGACAAGAGAGGGTGTTGAAAGTAAATTGGAGTTGTGGAGACACACTTTGGAATCTCGAGGTTTTCGACTAAGCAGAAGCAAGACTGAATATTTGGAGTGTAAGTTTAGCAGAGTTGGAAGTAGGGAGGCAGGGGCGGTCACATTTGATGGAAATATTGTCCAAGCTTTGAGTTTTTTCGCTATCTTGAATCAATTATCCAAAAGGATGGAGAATTAGATGGTGATGTGGCTCATAGGATTAAAGCAGGTTGGTTGAAGTGGAAGAGTGCCACAGGGTTTCTATGTGATCGCGGCATGCCCAATAGATTAAAGGGGAAATTCTACCGCACGGCAATTAGGCCGGCATTGCTTTACGACACCGAATGTTGGGTCGTGAAACAGTGTCACGTGCATAAGATGAATGTGGCGGAGATGGGTATGCTTCGATGGATGTGCGGTCATACAAGAAAGGATCGATTGGGGAATGAGGTGATCAGAGGTAAAGTAGGAGTTGCGCCCATTGAGAATAAAATGAGGGAAAATCGTCTGAGGTGGTTTGGACATGTAAGAAGGAGACTGAGTGATGCACCGGTTAGGAGGCCGGAACAGTGGAGAAATGATAAAATGGCGAGGGGTAGGGGAAGACCCAAACAAACTTGGATTAGAGTGATTGAAAATGATATGAGTTTAATCGGAGTGGATGAAAGTATGGTGTTGAAGAGGCCGGAGTGGAGGGCAAAAATCCATGTGGGGGGCTGATTGTTTTTTATTATTATTATTATTATTATTATTATTATTATTATTTATTTTATTACTTTTTTATTTTTATTTTTATTTTATTTATTTATTTATTTATTTATTTATTTATTTATTTATTTATTTATTCCAACAACCTTTTCACACGATGACATACGATGATTCATGTTAGCCGACCCCAAATTATTTTGGGACTAAGGCTTTGTTGTTGTTGTTGTTGTATTTTTATATTGAATGGGCAAAAATTCTGTATTTATAACTGATATATGCATTTATCAGTTAAATAATTGATTTATCAGTTGTTTAACCAAATACCAAGCACACAATACTCTTTAAAAAACTGATAAATGAATTTATCAGTTATAAACAACTGATAAATGCATCTATCAGTTATAAAGATAAATGCCATTTAAAAAAATAGTTAAAAAATAAAAGAGTTTTTTGTAATATTCAAGGAGTTTTTGGTAATATCCAACTTGTGCGTTTTTTTGTAATCTCCATCTTTCAAAACTAATTTTTTGTAAATGCCCCAAAAGAAGGAGAAAAATAGTGCTAACAATGAGAGAGAAGGTGAAAACGAGAAAATATGCCAAAAGCATATTGGAGAACATACTTCAAAAATCAAAAGGGAAGGAAGATATGGGGATACTATAAAGACACAAGAATCCATGGAGTTTGAGGGACGCCATATCCAGATTCGAAATATAAGCTGGTGTTCACCAAACAATGAAAGATACCCTCTCACCAAATGTAGTTCACGAGACAGTTTAATGGTTTTCTGTAGAAAAGAGTTCAGAAAGGCATGCGTAAACATTAAAGGACATTTTCACTGTGATTGACAATGATTTTAGAAGGAAAACAGCCTGCACAGACCTAATCTTTGGCCAATATTGCAAGCACATTGAAAAATAAAGTTTCAACCTCGCGAGAGAAAGAAAGAGATCTGCACTCGAATAAAATGTGTTTCTGATTATTCATTTTTAATAATAAGAATTCAATGTGATTATAGACAATATGGTTTAATTTTCTCAAATAGTAAACCAACTTTCCAAATACATGAAATGCCCATGTCTAACGCTTGAAACTCATACATGTTATAGGTTTTGACGAGAAAGAGATGAATACTGGAATGAACTGTTTTTCTGATTATTCATTTGTTAATACTTAATAGTATATGAGTTGGACATGGCCAAATTTTTAATCTTGCAAGGATGAAAAGAGTTGGACATGGTCATTTGGCATGTCGGTAGGATGTCATCAGGACCGAAGCAAGAGGAAATGAATAGAAATGCACTCGCCATTCCTCTTGGAAGAAAAAGTGATGAGCTTTGTTTAACTACAATACAGCGTAGTTTGATGAATTAAACACCTCTCCCTCCCTTGAAAAGGAAAGTATTTTCTTGTCAATTAATGTCATCTTGTAATTTATTTGAAATCCTTTTACACGAAATCTTATGGGTACCAAAAGCTCTACCTGAGGTCAATGTGCTCACAAAATTATTAGTACCAACATCATGATAAGCAAGTAAACATTATGGACAACTCAAATGTGGAAAGTTTTGCACATTCTGTACAAATAAAATACATGGCCATAACATTCATCCAAGAATCTTATTATAGGTGATATTAATGGCATCATAATGATGCTCGAGGTTATCTCATCCAAGCCTGTGATAAACAGGAAGCTTTTCTAGTGGAATCTCTACAGCAATATGTCTCCTCTGGAAGCTACAACCAGAGCTTATGAATGGTCCATTTCACCAATAGAACCAAAATCAAACGAGTGCAATCATCTGTTTCCTCAGCAACAAAAATCAACCTAAAACCTTAAAAATAAAAAAATAAAAAATGTAAGGATGTAGATTCAAATATAATAACGTGAGGCACCACATCCCCCAAAACACATTACCAAATGGATGAATCTCTCATAACCCGAATGGTTTTCAATAAATCCAAATTTAGAGATCAAGTGATAGAGCAAAGAAAGCTCAAGCCTATGATTGAAGTGCAAAAACAAGTCTGAGATCCACAACCCCACCTAATAACTTTGTGAAAGTTGATAACTCATAAATCCTATATCATATGTATCCTACTTACTTAGTCTTTAGGGTGCCATCTCAAGACAACTTGATTTCAATTAAGTGGAAATACCACAAACGAGTAAACTAGCTCCCAATCTCATTCTGTTCAACCTGTGCTTACCTAATGCTCCATCTAATAACCCAAAAATAGTTTGAACAAAACCAAATCAAAAACCAAACCCCAAAAGAAATTATAGCAACAACAACAACAACAACAACAACAAAGCCTTAGTCCCAAAATAATTTGGGGTTGACTAACATGAATCCTCATATGTCGTCGTGGAAAAAAATCTAAAATGAGTATACGTTTTGTCCTAAATACGTATCCATTTTCCAAAACAATTTGTCCTTAAATATTTTCTAGTGAAATTCCTAAATTCACCTCATAAACATTATGTTCTAATTTTTGCACTTGCATCAACACAGTGTGCTCTTTAAGAGTATTTATGCATATCCACCACGAAATGAGCTTAAAAGTCAACTTATTTACCAAAAATGGATGCTTGGTTCAGGAAAGGAGAAGTGTACTACATGATCTCTTAATATAGAAAGTCTCTAACTTGAATAAATCTGTGATAGTTTCATGCACATAAAATACGTTCAACGCGTCAGGACAAACTTATATTGCGGACTACTATAAATTAGGGGAATTTTATGATATTCACCCGAGTTTATATCCCGAATATATTCTCCAAGAGGGAAAGCTGTAGAAATATGTAAATTTCTATTTTATCTGCAGAAAATGTTACCCATGATTGGTATCAATTTCTATCACAGCTGAATCCCAATTTCATTTTCTCCAAACAGATTCAACGCATAGGGTAAAATTAGCTTCCCCAACATCGTGAATAGAGAAGAGAGAATCTGATCCCATCAAATTCCAAGAAAACAATAAATTGTGAAAATTGAATATGATAAGATTAGTAGGTACCCGTAATACTGAGAGCAATAATGGCGGCAACGAAGATCAGGAACTGAAATCTCTTCTTCGTGAGTAAATCCATAGTCGAAATTCCCTTCTAAAAAACCCTGATTTTGATTTGAATGATGAGGGAACTTAGGATAGAAGAAAGCATCAACAAGTTGAAGGATTCTTCCAACAGTGCGTCAGTGAAAGTGGGAGATGGAAGGAATCGATGCAATCGTGATTCCTGCCATACACCCCTATTAGTAACTGATTTTAACCGTGGCTGGCCAACGCGCGTTACTCCTTTTCCTTTCCACTCTTATTCCGAGTTTCACCGACCGCCTTAGCGTATTCACATTTACTAAGCGGGAGTAGACTCGCCACACACGGGCGTTTTAAATCGCTGGATCGACGGTTTAAATTGATTAATAAAATTGTGGAAATTGCTAAATCGTCAAATCGGTTAAATCATGAATTAGCGGTTCAAAATTTGAATTCAAACCGAGAGTATCAATGTACAATCATAACCGGCAGTTCGATCGGCCCATTTTCAAAAGATATTACCATTTTTAATGTGTTTGTGTGTGTGACAGTCAAGTAGTGTGTAATGTGTGTATCAGTGTATGTGCTCTTGGGAGCAAACAAAAAAGACAAACTTAATATTTTTGTTGAATATATAAACAGATTCTCCGCTAACTCAATTATTTTCTCTACCAATATAATATTAGCACTTTCTATCTCCTTTCTACTCTCTTATCTCTCTCTCTCTCGATCTCTCTCGAATTCTCAAACTATCTTTCAATCACAAAAGCTACCAACCAAGATAGAAGTGGTGCACATGGCCGAGGACGGACTATTATCGACATAATGACGGTCCATTTTGTAAAGGAGCCGATTTTCGATAGCGAGATGAACTGCATTGTTTCGTGCAATTATTGTGCAAAAAATATTATTTTGTGAAAGGCGACGTATATGAAAAATTGTAGACGTGTCCAAAATCTAACCGAAATCGATTAACCGGCGATTTTTAACCGGTCAACTAACCGATCAAACTCGTTAACCGATTTAACCGTAACCGGCGGTTATCGGTTCGGTTAAGGTTAACGATTTTTCAAACCGGCTAACCGACGGTTATAACCTTCTATAACCGTCGGTTATTTAACCGGTTATAATCGTTTAAATAACCGACGATTATAACCGGATTGGGTTTTTTAAATAATTTTTTAACAAAATTATTTTTCGAAAAAAATCCAAGGCCAAGGCCGGCCATATCTTGCAAAGCCACGGCCAAATGAATCACCTAACATTGGGCATTGGCCAATGCCTCATTATATACAAGGCAAGGCCATTTCAGTTTTCTTCTTTTATCAATGTGGGATAATGACTAAGGCCAAGGCCACGACTGAGGCCAAATTTTTTTAATTATTTGAAAATATTTTAAATTAATTTAATTAAAAAAATTCAAAATGAATAATAAAAAAAATATTTTTATTTTCAAAATGATTTAAGCCATATAGATTATACAATAATTAAAATTAATTTAAAATTTTGTGCTTTTATAATGAAACCATATAGAGATTGTATGCCCGAATACATATCCTCGGCCACCAATCACCATCGTATGCCCGACAAATATTATTACACATACATGTGTGTGTATCAATGAAAACACAATATGTGTGTGTGGATGAATATGTGTGTGTGGATGCATACATAGATAGACACAAAGATAGATGTGTGTGTATATCAATGCATACATAGATAGATACAAACATAGATACATGCATTGGTACACACACATATATGTGTATCAATGCATGTATCTATACATGCATTGGTACACACACACACATATATGTGTATCAATGCATGTATCTATACATGCATTGGTACACACACACACATATATGTGTATCAATGCATGTATGTGTATGCATGTATCTATCTATGTTACTATGTATGCATTGGTACACACACATATATGTGTATTCATTGATACACACACATATATGTGTATCAATGCATGTATGTGTATGCATATATCTATCTATGTTACTATGTATGCATTGGTACACACACACACACACACATATTGATGAATAAAATTTTACTGTGTAATAAAAATACCTTGCAAGTACAAGTTACCGTTGTAGCAATATGCACAAGCAAGGGTCGAACCACAGAGACTCGTGTGTTTAACAAGTAAATTTAATTAATGCTAAAAGTAACTAGAAAGGGGTTTTTGGTTTTGATTTATTAAAAACTAATTACGAAAGAAAAGTAAATAACTAAAGTAACAAATAAGCAAGCTCGCAGGAGTAATTCAAGGATTTAACAACTAGCCCACGAATTGGGTTCACCACATATTTTCTCTTTATGCTTTTTGAAAGATAAAATATTAATTAGGTTTTAGGGTTTCTTCGCTTTTGTAAGAATTGGGACGGTTAGATGGCCGGGTTGCAATTCTATTATTGAGTAATTATCACTTATCACGCAAGATCAAACTGACAAAAACTCAATTTATTAAGAACCAAAGAATTTATGAAACCTAGACTCAATCGATTCACGCAAGATCGTCAATCGAGTCTAATCACCCTAATAGTGTTCATGCACAATTCCCCACGCAAATGCATGACTTGTACCAAATATAAATTAAGAATACTAGGATGAACAAAAACCACAATTAACAGAAGATTAAATATTTAGCATAAAGATCAAATACGGGCTACCACCAATCCGTGAACTAAAAAGAACTTAGCTACTCATATTCAGGATTGACATCACAAAATATGGATAGCCACAATACATCAAACCTGAAATCCTTGCAAAAACCTTGAAAAATAAACTCTTGCAATCCTTGAAAATCCTAGGCAAGAAAAATAAAACAAAAGGTACCTAATAATTGTTCTAAGGGGAATATATATATTCCCTAGATCAGTCCTTAATTAACTAGGAAAAGGAAGTAAGAAAATCCATAGAAATCTGCTCCAAAATCCGTGATGACGTCACAATACGCGTCCTGGCACGAGTCGTGCTAATTAGCACGAGTCGTGCCCTTCAGTCCAAGTCGTGCCCACGACTCGTGCAAAGTCCTTCCACTCGTTCTGATCAACTC
Source organism: Adenophora triphylla var. japonica (assembly GCA_022495995.1). Lineage (NCBI taxonomy): Eukaryota > Viridiplantae > Streptophyta > Magnoliopsida > Asterales > Campanulaceae > Adenophora > Adenophora triphylla. Next base: position 29,718 of record JAFEMH010002903.1, read on the forward strand.
TCTTGGAATTGTGCCTTGGTTGCCACTTGTGAGAACCCCAACCTGGAACCTACACGTGTCCCGAGCTGGAGCGTCCTCAAACTAACCCAAGAACACTAAAACTTTTTAAAACTTTGCTTTGACTTCCAAACATAAACATAAATGACATGACATTTCAAAAGAACTCCACTCCACTCCATATTGGAGGAGGAGTTGACCAACTTTGAAAGCGTACATCTGTTTAATTACAAAAGATTATGGTTATGACGTAGAAATGAAAGTTATAATTACAAATTCCATAAAGGAATTATACAAAAATACATTTTATACGCCAACCTAAACATACCCCGACAATACCCAAAAGTTCACTTCCAAACTCCTCTCCGTCCTCACTGGCCTAGCCGCCCGTCTCGGGATCTAAAACAAGAAGGGAGAGGGGGCGAGAATATATCTCAAAGAAGCTATTATGAATGCAACAATATGCCAAATAGATGCAACACATAACATATCTGGAAAAGCCGTAAACACCTTACGTTACCTCGTTTACCTTTTCCCGTCCGAACAAAGTAGTCGTACAACATTGGGTATAATAATACTCCAATCTTGGGCTTAGCCGTTTAAGCAATACTCACATCTTATAAGACCCATTTTTCTGTGGAACCAAATAAGATAGTAGCAACTCAGAAGGCTTTGCTCAATACAACATGCTATAACCCCAACCCGCGGCCACAGTGAGGGGATCACAGCGTATATAACATAATCCGATCACATTAGGTCACACTTCCATAATTGATCGTATTATGTTATACCCCCAATATCAGCTGATTAACAAATTATCAAGCACATAGTAGTTACTTGAAACATAATCCACAAAAAAGGGATAAACAATAGCCACATGGTAATATATACTCATGCCCAATTAATATTAAAGTGCAACAATTTATGAATACACTAAACAATATCATCAATGTATGTAATATTAAGTAAGGAAACGAGGTATCATTAACCCACCCTACATATTCCATAAACAACGATACAAGGTCTCTATGAAGGTTCAAGCTCGATTTACCAAGTGGGAGTTGCAATTTATAAGTGGTCAAACAAACTTGCTAATCAATTCTAGTTCAAATTTAAAAGTTGGTTCAGGGTCTGGCGATCAGTTTCATACCACTCTCGGGCGACCGCCCAAGTGGATTTTCAAAGGAGGTGCTTCGCCACGACGGGCGATCGCTTCACACCTCTCGGGGCGACCGCCCAAGAGGATTTTCAAGGCAAAGTGATGTTTCTGGTGTGACGGACGGCCGCTCAAGCCCCCACGGGCGACCGCCCAAGTCTCCATCCAAACCCCATTCTCGTATTTTAACCCTTTTGAACCTAGTTTTCCTTTCCTTCTACCATCAATTGTCACATGAACATTAAAGGATGCCTTAGCTCTACCAAGCCTCACCTAAAACATGTAAACCCAAAACAAAGTAATCCTAGATTATTTATCACTATAAGTTTCACCCATTTCAAACCCTCTAGATTGTCTTCCTTGAACCCTAACTTCAACCAATCTCATTTATCAATCATCCAACTTCCATTAAAGTTTCCAAGGCAAGAGATAAGCATCATAAGAACAAGGATAATATTTAAAGAGCCTCCATAACAAGTAGAAGAAGTGGAATCATAACAACTCACCTTAGGGTTTTATAATGGAAGGTCGATCTTTCTAACTTGATTGATTCTTCTAGATGATTCAACTTCAAAAAATACTCTTGAACTTGAAAATGGTGGAGAAATGGTTTAGCTTCAAGACTGGGGTCATGGGAGCTTCCATGGAGGTTTTTGGTTAGGGAAAGTATGAGAAAGAATGGAGAAGGGAGGAGGAAGTAAGAGGACGGGAGTGGAGCCTGGACACATGGTACGGTTAGTGGAGAGTAAGATATTTCGCCCCCTCAACAATTATCTAGAACTAGAGGCTTTCACATTTTAAACTAAAATTAACCCTTATCCTAATATTTCATCCTACCCAATTAACCTCCTTTTATTATTTATCAAATTTCCATTTTTATTATTTCCCCAAGTTTCTTTATTTAATATCCAAAAAATTCTTAAAAGATTCTAAATTTACTTCTCACCCCAAATTATCTTAAATTAAGAATTTAAAGACATAATTGAACACATAACATAACTATTAAAAACATATAATATAATATTTAAAATTAGTGCCTAGGGTTGGGGTCGTCACACCACTCGTGAGAACGAGTCGTGCTAATGACCCCCACTCGTTCTGATCAGTTTGCTGTCTTTGTGCTTGGTTTTCCATTCGTTCTCAAGTCGTGCTCTGGCCTTCTTCAGTCGTGCTCCACTCGTGCCCTGTGCAGTATTGTCCAACTTTGACTTAGCTTTGACCTGGCCTTCGCCCCTTGACTTTGTTTGACCCCGAGCTAGAACCTTGACCAATTTGTTGCCCTTTTTCATTGACAAATGACTTGCACTCCTTGGTTCCATGCGATTCCACAACCAATTACAAAGAAAAAGGCAAAACCACCCTCAAAATGCATTGTTTTCTCACACAACCTCACATAATAGAATTTCTCTCAAATACATCAAAAACTAATCTAAATACATCAAAATCAATATAAAGCATCCGGGAACATGGGTACAAGATATGTATAAAATCCACTCATCACATATATGTGCATTCATTGATACACACACACACACATATATGTGTATCAATGCATGTATCTATACATGCATTGGTACACACAAACACATATATGTGTATCAATGCATGTATGTGTATGCATATATCTATCTATGTTAATATGTAAGCATTGATACACATACACATATATGTGTATCAATGCATGTATCTATAATGCATTGGTACACACACACACATATATGTGTATCAATGCATGTATGTGTATGCATATATCTATCTATGTTACTATGTATCCATTGGTACACACACACATATATGTGTATTCATTGATACACACACACATATATATGTATCAATGTATGTATCTATACATGCATTGGTACACACACACATATATGTGTATCAATGCATGTATGCGTATGCATGTATCTATCTATGTTACTATGTATGCATTGATACACACACATATATGTGTATTCATTGATACACACACACATATATGTGTATCAATGCATGTATGTGTATGCATATATCTATCTATGTTACTATGTATGCATTAGTACACACACACACACATATATGTGTATTCATTGATACACACACACACACATATATGTGTATCAATGCATGTATCTATACATGCATTGGTACACACACACACACATATATGTGTATCAATTCATGTATGTGTATGCATATATCTATCTATGTTACTATGTATGCATTGGTACACACACACATACTCCCTCCGTCCCGCTACAAATCACACACTTTTCTCATTGGGCGTCCCGCTACAAATCACACAATTCCTAAAATGGCAAAGAATCTTTACTATTCCCTCCACTCATTCTCTCTCCTACATTATTTTAATACTCACAACACCATTATAATTTACTATTCCCTCCACTCATTCTCTCTCCTATTTTACTTTTATACTCACAACATTTATATCATTATTTTTTTCCTTAATCCACGCGTAAACAGTAACTGTCTCATTTGTAACGAGACGGAGGGAGTATATGTGTATTCATTGATACACACACACATATATGTGTATCAATGCATGTATCTATACATGCATTGGTACACACACACACATATATGTGTATCAATGCATGTATGTGTATGCATATATCTATCTATGTTACTATGTATGCATTGCTACACACACATATATGTGTATGCATGTATCTATCTATGTTACTATGTATGCATTGGTACACACACACATATATGTGTATTCATTGATACCACACACACATATATGTGTATCAATGCATGTATGTGTATGCATATATCTATCTATGTTACTATGTATGCATTGGTACACACACACACACATATATGTATTCATTGATACACACACACACACATATATGTGTATCAATGCATGTATCTATACATGCATTGGTACACACACACATATATGTGTATCAATGCATGTATGTGTATGCATATATCTATCTATGTTACTATGTATGCATTGGTACACACACACACATATATGTGTTTTCTTTGATACACACACATATATGTGTATCAATGCATGTATCTATACATGCATTGGTACACACACACATATGTGTGTATCAATGCATGTATTTATATGCATATATCTAACTATGTTACTATGTATGCATTGGTACACATACACATATATGTGTATCAATACTTGTATCTATACATGCATTGATACACACACACATATATATGTATATCAATGCATGTATGTGTATGCATGTATCTATCTATGTTACTATGTATGCATTGATACACACACACACACATATATGTGCATTCATTGATACACACACACACATATATGTGTAATAATATTTGTTGGGCTTACGATGGTGATTGGTGGCCGAGGATATGTATTCGGGTATACAATCTCTAAATGGTTTCATTATAAAAGCACAAAATTTTTAAATTAATTTTAATTATTGTATAATCTATATGACTTAATTCATTTTGAAAATAAAAATATTTTAATTATTCATTTTGATTTTTTTTAATTAAATTAATTTAAAATATTTTCAAATAATTAAAAAAATTTGGCCTCGGCCGTGGCCTTGGTCATTATCCCACATCAAAAAACAAAGGAACTAAATGGCAGCCTTGGCCGTGGCTTGGCCTTGGCTCGGCCTTGGCCTTGCCTTGGCCTTGATCATTATCCCACATCGAATGAATATCAAAGTAAATGTGGCTCTGACTTATATATGAGAGGCTTTGGCCTTGGTCATTCGGCCCGCGTTGCCTTGGCTGGCCGTGGCCTTGGCCTTAGAATTTTTCAAAAAATAGTTAACAAAAATTGTTTAAAATTTCGTTAATAGGATTAATCTGAAAAAAAAGGGCTTCAGTTAACCGTTTTAACCGGATAAACCATGTTAACCGGTTATAACCGTTAACCGAATAACCGTAACCATTAGCACACGGTTAACGGTTAGGTTACGGTTAAGTGTTAACGGTTTTTTTAGCCGCCGGTTATAACCGTTAACCAACGGTTATAACTGTTTGGACACGTCTAGAAAATTGGCCTATCAATTTAATAGACATCATCCTGAAAAAGTTGGATTGTGACTTTAATTTTGAGGTAAAGACCGCTAAATGTGCCGATTCTATGTAAGTTTATTTAATATTAATAAAATTAAAAAGGTACCGTCTTTTTTTTTTTTTCAAAATACTTTTGTCTCAAATCTCAAGTATTACTTAGTACCCCTTAATTATTTGAAAAATTGTGAGTGCAAAAAATTACCTTCAAAATATCCACAAGAAAAATCAGTTTAAAAAATGTCTAAAACTGGCAAATCGGAAATCGAAACCGTGAACCATAAGTCGGCGGTCCGGTTTCGATCGGTCTTTTCTTTAAACCGTGGATTGGCAGTTTTCGTGGACCGGCGGTCCGATCCAATCGGGCAAGTCTAAACGGGAGATGAAAAATTAGGAGGAGTGACTTTAAAAAGGTATAATAATGTCCGAAAAAAAATTGTATTATTTTTATAATGCTACATGCAATATTACATTTATATATGAGCAAATATAATATTGCATACAGTATTTCTATAATACTGCATGTAGTATTATATACTATTGGATAAAAAAAATTCGTGTTATTTCGATTTAATCAGTAATTTGAGGAAAAGTAATTTATCTCTAAATGAACTTTCAAATCAAATTCTCGATAAATTAAGGTCAAAGGTGTGTATGTGATATGCGCTAATTGGGGTATGATATTTCAAATTTTGTTCATAGTTAATATGCCAGAGACAGAGACAGACAGTTTAAAAAAAATAACATTGGGCGATTGTTAAAAAACTTTGGCTCAAAAGGCATCTGATATATTTTTATATACAGAAGGTTAAGGGTTCAATTTTCTTCAAAGTCACTTTCAAAAAATGGCAATCTTGTAATAGTTCTAGAAACAAAAATATCAATATAGCCTATATAGGGTCGAAAGTTTAGGAATATGTGTCCAATCGAAACTGATTGAACGAATTTTTTTAACAACTCTGTAAAAAAGTCTCCAATTGACTAACATTGTTAATTTTAGACCCTAATTAATAAAATTGGAATATTAGACCAAGTTGACACACCTTTTCTTAACTTTGATCCTAAATTGTCATTTGCACTCTTACAAAATCACACTCAACTTCACCCCCATTTCTTATCCTCCGAGTTCACACCAAAAATAAAATTCTAAATTAGTTGGTAATTTTCGGCTATACCACTCAAGCTACTCGAGTGAACTTGATATATTCTAAATATTATTTAAATGAAATACATTATTCAATAATTTTAATTAATAGTATGCTATATTGTTCTATTATTACACATTTACTCCCTCCGTCCCGCTCGAAAGGGCAATTTTGCCTCCTAGCACAGAAATTAAGAAATGAATAAGGAAAGTGATGTAAGAAAGAGAAAAAGGTTAAATGTTGTGAGTATAAAAAATTAAATAGGAGAGAGAATGAGTGGGAGGAAAGTTAGGAGAAAGAATGTTGTGAGTGTAAAAGTAAAGTAGGAGAGAGAATGAGTGAGGTAGGAAGAGTATAAAAATAATAAAAACTTTCCTTTTTGGGGTTGTGCCCTTTTAAATGGGACGCCCAAAAAGGAAATTTGTGCCCTTTCGGGCGAGACGGAGGGAGTATTTATTTTTACATGAATTTCACTTCTATTACTGAATTATTTTAAATAGAAGTCATTGTGCATTATTTTGCAAATATCGGTAATCCTTTCTAACACCAGAGTTAACTTGGCAAGTCACATATGATTGATGACATTACAAGCCACATAAGCTTGATTGATGTTTATTGTGATTTGCCAAGTCATCAATCATGCTGATGATGTGGCATATCACGTCAAACTAAATGCTGGTGTGGCATGCCAAATTAACTCTATCGTTACAAAGATTTAATGGCAGTAGCTTTTGGTAACGAAATGAAAAGAGAAAATCACAAGTACAATAGTTAAAAAAAAAAAAAAAAAGTCAACCCCAAAGTATGATAGACCAAAACGAATGTCGCCCACATTTTTTTTTTTGGAACAACAAAAAAAAAAAAAAAAAAAAAAGGCAAACTTCGATTTTGCCCAATCTTAAAAACAACTAAACAAGCCATTTACAAGCATGTTGAGGAGCCTCGTACTACAGCAAGAACAGCAACAAATGTCTGCTCTCTTCAAGAAGCCATGGAACTTGCTCAGGGATCAGAACCAAAACCCACATGACTACACGAGCAGTCAAACTCCAAGCCATATACGATGGCAATCATCAACATTTACCTCTCTCTAACCAATCACCGCCATCAGATTCCAAACATTAACACACACCTGCGCGACACAGAGAATAATGAATATAGGTTCCGGCCATGTTCCAGTTTTTTCAAGTCAACTGATGATAAGATATAGAGATGGAATTATATTATATGGGCTTCAACATCTTAACCTATAAAAAGAAATGGTCTTGGACGGCATGATCCAAAAAGGAAGAAAAACAAAAGGTAAGGCTTTGCTGTCGCTACCGTATAAATCTGAAACACAAGATCCAGCTAAAAAAAATACTCCCTTTGTCCCAGAATGTTAGTCCCTCTTTTTTGGTTGTTAACTTGAGTCAACTTTGAGTAATAATTTAGGTTAGTTAAAACTAACCTAAATTAATGTTCAAAGTTGATTCAAGTTAACAATTAAAAAAGTGGGACTAACTTTCTGGACAGAGGGAGTAATAAATTGGTGTGTGCATGTGTGCTCACAGCATGCTTCTTTTAACTGCCCAATATGGCTCATAAACCCGGTGTTAGAATCAATAATCCTAAACATGATACAATACCATCATAAAATCAATGAATACTATGCATAAAATATATGGAGCAATAAACACAATTATAAGGCATTAGCTTGCAAATAAGAAAGTGCACAAGCAGCAAAAAGCCTCCGGTAGAAAATGGGAGTTTCTAAACATTTAATTGGATATATGGATGCAAATATGATAAGAATTAGTAAAACTGGAGACAGGGCCAATCAGTTACAAACCATTAAATAGGTTAAGGGAGTGACTAGCATTGGTCAAGTGCAAGTGACTGTGCAACAGTAAGACATTGAACTGAAGAAAGAAATAAACGTTGAAAACAAAATATGAAAGAGACCTTTGTTGCTTGTTATTCAGAAACTGTTATCAGATTCAGCAACTGCACAAGGTTACCACTCCAGGAAAAGGATCAGGGCACCTGCCAAAACAGGAACCTGCACACCCAAAAAATACTAATTGAATTACAGCATAAGAAGCAGGGAATTAAACCAAAGAACAAACAGAATGAGGAGAAGAATTACCATTATCTAATTAAGTGCCACTTATTTGATTTAATTAGAATCTAAATTTGCTGACTTCAGCCTTGTCATATTGACAGAGCAACACCTGTAAGAACCCATGAAAGGAAGGACAATATTCAAGAATAGGAATCAGAAGTTACAAATTTAAAGAATATCTTCATGCAGAAATCCAAGGGAAAAAGCCGCTACTACTTGGATAAACATCTCAGTGAAGCTGAAGCCTTGTGGTACTGTTACAAGCGGATTTTTGTGATGGAATGCGTCACGGGCCTTCGGGTTGCTGGATTAGAGGATTTGGGACAGCTTTTCCTAGCTATGTTGCTGGCTAGAAAGTGGCAGGAAAAATAGAAAGGATGAAGATCAATGTTTAAAGACATAAAAGTGGGAATTTTTTATTGAGAATTCCCCAAACTCCCTAATACTTTATTTTCCTCAAAACTTGGATGTCTATTCCTTTATTAATCTAGCCTTTTATAAGCTCTACAAAATTTGAAAACTTAATACCTACAATACAAATTAGAAGGTAAATGCAATGTATAAAATGCACCTAATCAAAATTTGTAGGAGGAGTCAAAAGCCTTGATTGTTGTTTCATTTGACTGGCTTCTGGCTTTCCATCTCACTTTGACCTTACTGACTTGTGCATGCATCATTACTCCCTCTGTTGAGATCAAGCTTGTCCTCAAGCTTGAAGTTAGGGAAGTGGAGTTAGTACTCATCGAAATTCTCCCATACAGCTTTATCATATACATGTCTATTCGGTAATTTATGCAAATGCGCCAGGAGTTTTCACTTTTGGAAACCAACAGTACCGGGACAGAGAACGGATTTTGACTTCGCTGAATTTGTTCCTTCTCAAGCATCTCTAAATATTTTTACTCAAGTTCATCCTTTTGTGTCGGAACCAATGTGTTGGGTTCATAGTTGTTAAAGGCGAAAGGCGAGTGGCGGGCGATACACACCTGGAAAAGGCGAAAGGCGAGGCGATAGAAAAGCGACAAAAAAGCGAGCAAGGCGGAAAAATAATAAAAAAAAATAGTAAATATTAGAAAAATATATAAATATACCTATAACATATGAACAAAAATTCAAACATATTAAGGACTAACATAAAACATTTAATAAATGTCATTTCACTTATAATAATATCCTAAACATAATTTAGACCTCAAAAGAGATAATTTTAAGGCAAAAGGTGCATAAATTTAAACCACATAGTTCAAATCAACAAAATAAATACTAGTTTAAGAAATTGAAATGAATTTAAAGTATAAAACACTAAAGAAAGGAAATAAAGTTCTAAAATAATGGAAAAGCAAGTCAAGCAAGGGTTAAGGCCTATAAATCTTAGCCTCGACCCCAATCCAAATCCCCCCAAACACTTATCCTCTTCGTATGCGTCATCTTGTATCTCGGCATCTTCCTCGTCATCATTTACGTTCCACGTCCAAGTCGTGTGCTTTCTCGAGGAGCTCTATATCTTCCTCTTCTTCCTCATACATGCATCGAAGGTGTAGAGGTGGTGGTGGTGGTGGCCTACTTCGCCTAGGAATCTCCGAAGTTTTTCCTCCTCATTAATCGTTGTAGTTGTCTTTTCCTTGAGCTACTTGGACCCCATTCAGTGTGATGGAGTTGATTTAGTTGTCTATCTCTGTGCATAAGCATGATCCTCGGCGCATGCGCATTACTAACCAAATCCCAAGTTAATCCGCCCACCATTCGCTTATCGCATCATCTTTAGTATACCGTTAATCATTCACATTCGCAGCAAACAAATTGGATCGATTGTATATCGGGATTGGTAGCGTCGTCTTAAAGCTCTGTTATATTTTACGAAGACCAAGTCATTTAACTTGGTTTAATCCCAAACCTCTTGGTCCTCGTGAATATTCTTATTCGTGTAGTGAAACTCTGGATTCAAGTAGTAAGCAGCAGCATGCAAAGGTTGATGAAGTTGATCTTCCCACCTGCGATCAATGATTTGAAAAAACTCTGAATACTCCTCGTCTTTGTCTTGAAATTCTTTGCAATTTTTCCTTCGCTCTATCCGTGGCTTCGCCTAGATATATGGCGTAGGAGCCTTTATCTCACCGTGACTAATCGAGAAGGACCTAAAAGAGGATGGCGACGAAAAGAGCTTCTTTAGCCGCCTTCCAAAATCTAGCATCCGTGATGGTTTTAGTTGCTTGTTTACCTTTTTTCTTCCTTTGCCCGTTCTGCTATTCTTCCAGACATCGGAAATAAACATTGCCCTTAACTCTTTCTTTACCTTGTCGTACCTTGAGAGAGTAAGAAATCTTGTTGCAAATCGAGTCTTTCTTTGGTCTCCTAAATCCCGGCTTGGTGAACTTCCTCATCATATTCACGACCCCGGGACGTCCATAAATGTAGCTATTCAACTTCGCACGTTCGAAATACTTTTTCATTCTTGGAATGTTAAAAATATCCTCGACATCAAATCCCGTACGATGAAAGCGCACGATTGTCCCGAGAATAAATGTGTATATTTTTTCATTAAATTCTACTTTATGTAAAAGAAAGTGTCATGTCTTCCGCTCTTGTCGATGATCCTCCATGCGTTGTTTCGACTTCCTTCTTTCTTGATAAAGGAACTCTCGATTCATAGTAACTCGGAGCTTTAAATCATGCAGCGTCTCTGGCATCATTGATTGCTTCTTGGAAACTATCATAATTATTTGCATTAAATGGTATCCTACATGCCATAAAACCATCTAGCTAAAGATGAACATGCTTTGTTTCTAAGCACTTTGAATGCTTCCTCATTCTCGCTCTTTTGTTTCTTCATATTTTTGTTGTTGAGCCGTGACTAACAAAATTATCCATTGGCCTCTAGTTTGTATCTTTGGCTTTTAATTGAATGACCTTGTTCTCCGCCATCCTCAAGCATCAAGTTCATCCCATAACTTCTCATAGTTTCTTCTCTTATCCTTTGCTGATGAATATCTTTATCGAAAATTCGTTTTTCCTTAGCTATTTGCTTTATGCCCGCTTAAATGCTTTAATTTCTTCTTTAACGTCATCTGCAGCGCTCACCATGATCCTTGCAATTAGGGTTTCCGCCCACGATATGATGTTTGGCTCTTAATATCCCACCTCGACTCAAGTCCACAAAAATTACATGTTGTATTATTTGTGTTTTTTTCATCTTTTAATGTCACGTACTTCCAGCATGGATCCTTAGTTTAGAATTAGTGGAGATATTTGACATTGTTAATAATGATCTCACAGCTGAAAGAAAGAACAATATTTAAAAAAATAACAAAAGTATTTTCTTGTTTTATGAATTTTTTTTTTTAAACATTGACTTAAAACTAGAAAAAAAATAATAATTAAACAAAGGAAAAATAAAAAATAAAAAATGACTTAAAAATTATGAGAAGAAGACACATGCTATTAAATATTAAAAAAAGGAGAGGAACTTTGGGTAATCAGCGTCGTAGTAATCAAAAAAAAAAAGGAGAGGAAGAAGACGCAAACAAGCGTCATTATTAATGCAATCACGTTACGAAATTGATTTTTAATAGCATTATTAATAATGAAACAAAGCGTCTGTGTCGTTGTGAAAAGAAGAAAACAAAAGAAAACAAAAGTAATAAAGAAAATAACATTACAGACTCAGAAGTAAACAAAGCGTCAGCGAGAAAAAAAAAAAAAAGACGCACGCAGAGTAAAAACGACGACGCGAACCTGAAGAATTGCGTGATTTGTGAAGGGCCTTCGGTCTTCGTCGTCGTCGTCAACGTGAATGGTCGTCAACGGTGAGTCGCAATTGCTTGGTTTACGTTCTGAAATTGATTTCATAATCGATTTTATAATCGATTTCATAATCGATTTCATAATCGATTTCGGAATTACTAATCAATTTCATAATTGAAATCGGAATTACTAAAATTGACGAGGTTTTCATAAAATTGGAAACCCTAGAATCCCAATTTGACAGCTTCTCGATTCCTACCTTGACTCGAAATTTCTTAGCGTTTGTCGCTTTTAAAAAACGACCGCCACAATCCGCAAAGGCGGTGAAACCTCCCAGGCGCGATTATGGCGAGAGGCGGGCGAGAGGCGAGCGCCTTTCGCCTCTGGTTGCTCATTAGAGATTGGAGGATGCATATGGTGGAGGAAGAGGTTGGCATCTCCTACCTTGTCGTTATCTTACACCCCGAGTTTATGACTAAGGACAAAGGTTTCGTCACAGTTGTAACAAAGATCTTTAGTACACCTTTCTGATAGCTGGTTTATATGTGAGGCAGAATTCGAGCATGTTGGCGAAGGAGCTTTTGCTGCTTGGAGTCGAGTTCTGGGTGGTGGAGGTGGTAAGTTTGGGGCCATTGAAAGCAGATGTGATTGTTTAGCCCAGGTAGAAGTCCCTAGTTGTATCTTGAGATTCGTCAAGTCGTCCAATGGATCTGCACCTCTTGGGGCACCAAATCTAAGAATGCAAAAATTCCGAAAACACTCCCAAGAAAGAGGAGGTTGATCTTGGCATTAGTTGTAAAACCATAATTGAGCATCTCCAGCTAGATAGTATGCAGCCGTTGAGACTCGTCTCGCCGGTGATGTATTCTGGTTCATGAAGAAAAGCTCACAATAATGTAGCCAACTGAGTGGATCCCCTGTTACGGAGAAGAGGGGAAACTCCAATCGTTGTCCTTGGTTATTAAAGGTATCATAATTCATGGTGCCATGTGTGGCCTGTATCCCTTGATCAACTGCTGAACTTGTTTCTTCGGCTGGTGTTTTGCATTTGTCTTGAAGCAGTTTGCCCACCATCGCTTCTAGACGACTGATGGATTCCTTTAAGATGAAAAATTCTTCTTTCCAAAATCGCCCATGACATCGGCAATGGAACCAATGTTACAAGCATATTTTTGTGATGGAATGCGTCACGGGCCTTCGGGTTGCTGGATTAAAGGATTTGGGACAGTTTTTCCTAGCTATGTTGTTGGCTAGAAAGTGGCTGGAAAAATAGAAAGGATGAAGAACAATGTTTACAGACATAAAAGTAGGAATTTTTTATTGAGAATTCCCCAAACTCCCTAATGCTTTCTTTTCCTCAAAACTTGAATGTCTATTCCTTTATTCATCTAGCCTTTTATAGGTTCTACAGAAATTGAAAACTTAATAACTACAATACAAATTGAAAGGTAAATGCAATGTATAAAATGCACCTAATCAGAATCTGTAAGAGCAATCAAAATCCTTGATTGTTGTTTCATTTGCATGGCTTCTTGCTTTCCATCTCACGTTGACCTTACTGACTTGTGCATGCATCAGGTACTTTACAGGAAATCAAACAATGGTAGAGACTGTATCTCAAGAAAAAACGGAAGAATTAAGTGCAAAGTGAGATGCTCAAAGTGGCAAAATGACTTCTCAAAAGGCCTTCGCAAAAGTAATGAGAAATATTATGTTATGGTTATCCTAAATTACAAAATCACCTACAGGTAACTGACATCACTTCACCGGTATAACAGGTTAAAATAAAAAGTTGATGACCAGCATCAGGTACTCACCAACCTATTTTTCTTTAATCCATAAGATACATTTGAAAGAAAAAGATTTGAGATTAAAAATGTTCAACTAGAAAAAAGAAAGACTGAGCATTGTTGAAATCTTTTAAGACGCAGACAATCTATAGCTGAAGGACTTACCTCACTTCAGTAGTCCAAATCTGAAGGCTATTGGGCTCAAAATCAGCAGAACGAGTCGTTTTGCAGGTCAAGAGTTAAGAGATACATTATAGAGATGCCCATCAATGTCTGGAACAAACCCTCTCTCCATCATTTCGTCTTTAACAATGTCATAGGTAGTTCGATTCGGGACCAAACCTTTCTCCAACATCTCGTTGAGAAAAGCATTTGCTTCTCCCAGCTTACCCTTCTCACAGAACCCTTTAATCAGCACATTATATGTAACAACATTAGGCCGCCTCCCTTCTTTTTCCATTCTCGTCCTTATGCTTAAAGCAGCCTTGATGTTTCCCTCCCTGCAATAACCAGCCATCAAAATATTGTACGTTTTGCATGTAGGACTCAAACCCATTTCAAACATCTCATTGAGAAGCTTAACAGCCCGTCTTGACTCCCCCTTTTGGCACAATGCATCTATCTGTAAGTTGTAAGTCACAAGATTAGCTCTCAAACCTCCGTCCTTCATTTTATCCAGAAGCTTATTGGCTGCTTCTGTGTTCCCCTCCCTAATAAACCCACCTAGTAAACAATTATAAGTAGAAACAATGGGAAAAACCATTTTGGAAATCATCAAACTGCGTACTCTAACCGCTTCATCAGTTTTCCCAGATTTACAATAAGAATTAATCAAAGTATTAAATGCATATACATTTGGAGCCAAGCCATGTTTATCTATAGCATCAAACAACTCTTTACATTCCTTCACCATTCCTTTACTCGCAACTGCGTTCATAAGAGTATTAAAAGTAATCAGACTCGGTTTCAGACCTAATCCCAGCATCTGATCGCGCAAACCAAGAGCCTCATCGAGCTTCCCAGATCCGCAAAGTCCATTAATCAATGAATTGTAAGTAACTACGTCCGGTTTCAATCCCTTCTCTTCCATTTCCTTAAACACTCTCAATGCAGCAGACACATTATCATCCTTACAAAACCCATCAATCAGAATATTATAAGTAACTCTATTCGGAGAAACATTCTTCGCCACCATTTCCTTCAATAGTGCATCAGCTTTATACAATTTCCCTGCTCCCCCTTTCTTACAATACCCATTCATAAGTGTATTATATGTAATGACAGACGGAGTAAAACCCCACGATTTCATATCCTCAAAAGCATCCCCTGCCTTCCGGAACTTCCCACCCTTACACAATCCATTAATCACCGTATTAAACGTAACCAACGTAAACTTAATTCTTCTCCTAACCATCTCTTTATACACAAACTCGACCCGGCCAAACTGCTCCTCTTTCACCAAAGCATTCAACAAAGGATTAACACTTTGGACAGACGACTTAAACCCATAATCTTTAGCTCTTTGGAAGGCCTCAAAAGCCAATTCAATCTTCCCATTCACAACATAGGCATACATTAACATATCAGCTATAACAGAGCCAGCGCAAAGATTATCACTTGATAACAACGAAATCTTGTGAAAAATCGAACAACACGAATTGGACTCATACCCAACAAACCCATGTAACAAAGACCTAAGTTCGGAATACTTTTGTGCATTTACAAGCCAGTAAAAGAGGCGACAGTAGTAATTTGGATTGTGGAGTACCTTAAAGTGTCTCTGTGACCATTTGAAGTAGGACAAGACGACGTCGTAATCAGCTTGGGAGTCTAATAATTGTTGAAGGAATTGCGAAGGGGTTTGATTTGGATTGATTAGGGCTTTGATTTGGTTCCAATTTTGATTCCTTATGTGATTTGAAACCGTAGGTAGATCCAGAGGGTCTGGACTTGAAGATGGGTTAGTGGTGGTTTGGGCATGGAGGCGGCGATTGAGGTGGGGAATTTGTGTTGTGTGAGGAAAACAACGGCGGAGGAGAATCATATAAAGATTGGATTTCGGGGAGTTTTGAGTGTGTTTCTCGGAGTGAGAAGCATGCGGCGGCGAAATGGCGCCGAAACAGGGTGCTTTGGAGATTATGGTTAGTGAAGCATTAAGTGATGGCCGAGTGCGAGTGCGAGGGCACACATATTATAAGATATTATAAGGTCTAGTTCTAGTTCGGCAACCCAATTAATTAAGCTTTTAATTTGGAACACTTTGATTTGACTATGAAAAATGGATTGTACCTGAAACAGTAAATAAGACTCAATATGATGAAAATGGGCCAAAAACATTTAAACATGTATCGGAGTGGGGCCCAAAGTAACGGGGGCGACATATGTAGGCCGGCGTGCGAGAATAAGGTCAAGTGAGAAGTATATTTCAGTTAATAACATCTGAAATTGATAGCGTCTCAAGGCAGGAATCCCGCCTGGAGGGATGCGCGGGTTGGCAACAATCTGAAGCTTGTCGACTTCCCTTTGATTGTCGCTTGGGCGACTTGTATGTCTGGTGACTTTGAACAAAACCTAGATTGTCACATCTGGACTCCACCATAACCGTCAATGATAAGAGGTTTGTCAGTATGAACAGTGGCATCTCCACTAACTTTGGGGGTGGTTAGCACCCCTTGTTGATGATTAACAAGTGTCCTAACATGTGTCTTGCACATGTTTCATGGGAGTATAAAAGGAACCTTAAAAATATCATTGGGTAAGTCCTCTCTCTTGTTCTAAAAGCTCTCTCTCTCTCTCTAAAAATTCCATAGCTTTTCTTGATATTGTGACCAGTTAACTTACTCTCACGTCGGAGGGGTAACGCCGGAGACGCCCCCGACCTAGTTGACCTGTCTTTCATGGGTCTAGGTGACCATTCGGAGAAGATAGCCGGAGTATCCTCCTTTCTTCTATTCCGTCAGTTCCGTGCAACCATTTGGCGTGGCAGCATCAGTTGATTGCATTGCCGGGACTGATTTTCTTCTTCATTTGGTCTGTTGGAGCCTGTTGTTGTTCTTGGTTTGTTTAAAGTTTGTAGTTGTTCTTGTTCTTACCCCAGAAACCCAGAAAGTTTTCTGTCCAGTCAATCACCTTCAATTTGTTCTTGTTCGTGTCTGTATAAACCCAGAAAAGCTTGTAAGATGGGTCAAGATAAAGGAACCCCTTTGAAGACTGCCCAGAATCTGGCACTGACAACCCCAAACACTAAGAATACTCGTTTGGCCAGAGGGCCTGATAGGGAGGGTAATGTACACTCCACTGATACTAAATCCACGGTGCGACAAAGGAGGGAGCGAGATAGTAGAGAGCGAGCTGATAGGGGAAAGGCGATAACTAAAGGGCAGGAGCCCGCCCTTCTAGAGATGATGATGTTAGGGCAGAGGCCGATAGAATCAGGGCCAACAATGAATTGTTATTGCAGATTCTCGCAAACAACAATAGGTTGTTGGAAATAAGGCAGGAGCCGACTCAGATCCCGCCTAATGTGCTGGCAAGGGCAATTGGAAAGAGCCTAGTGAGAGAGCAGGAAGCTAGCCAAAGTGTATCAAAAAGGGAGGAAAGGCGTGTGCGGGATATGCCACCGCCTAAAGATAAAGTCAAGGAGCCTAGGCGAGAGGTCGCCAAAGCCAGATCTGAGGGAGCCGTTGGAAAGAGAAGATATCAAGAATTTGTAGAGGATGGAAAGAGAAGAAAAGTGCACTACAAATCTGGCAACTCGCGAGAAGAGTCCTATTATTATGAGTATGAGGAGGACGAGATGGATAGTGGATCAACAATGGACAAGACTTACAGGCCCAGTCGTTCAAAGTACTCAGATGAAAGGTTGCACCGGGATGAAAGGTCGAATCATTCGGAGAGGTCACGGCATTCAGAGAGAGTGCATCGTGATGAGAGGTCACCGCGAGATAGAGATTGTAAGTGGCAGGAAAAGAGTGAGAAAAAGTATGAAAAGCAAAGTGATCAGAAGGCCGCAGAGGCTGAGAAGGCTAAGAAAGAAGAGGATGATCGTTGGAAGGTTGAAATAGCTAAGAAAATTAAGGAGTTAGAGGCGGGAACCAAGGTTGAGGAGGAAAAGGATTCTTATTTGGCCCCGTTTGCGAAAAGCATACAGAATGCCGACCCAGATCCCACTTTCCGTGTGCCAGGTTTGTCGAATTATTCGAGAAGTACCAGGGCGAGAACCCATGTGGGCAGGTTTGAAGTGACCATGTCTATGTTTACAAAGAGTGAAGCCATCTTGTGTAGAGCGTTGGCAAGCACGCTAACTGATCATGCTTTGGAGTGATTTTTGGCCCAACCATCAGAATCAATCTCTGGGTATCATGATTTCAAGAGGAAGTTTTTAGCAAGATTCAGTGCCTGCAGGCGCGGCTGTCCGCGGGGAGTTATGCGGGATCGGGCGAAGCGAGCGAGGAATTGCGAGTTATACAGAGAGGTTTAGGAAAGTGGCCAACCAGATTTCAGATATAGAGCAGAGCAACATCATTATGTTGTACAATGCCAGTTTGTTGCTGGGCGGCCATTTCAAGCGAGAGTTGGGGATGAGGTTGCCAGAGATGGTGGGCTAGCTGTATGAGCGAGTTAGAGGCTATTGTGGAGGAGATAATAATGATGACGTTACAGAGGCGCCTGCGACAACCTCTACATCAAAAAAGAATGTTAAGGAGAGGATTGAGTTTGTGAAGGATGAGAGAAGAGGAGATAGAGGTGGTTGTGGCATAAGGTCAAGCACAAAAGAGTCTTGGCATAAGGTCAGGCACAGAAAAGTCTTGGCATAAGGTCAGGCACAGAAAAGTCCTGGCTTTTTAACAGGCACAGAAAAGACCTGGCTGAAAGGCACCAGGAAAAAAGTTAAACACAATAAGTTGGCCAAGTAATCAAAGGCGCCAAATTTACTCCCCTAAAATTTAGACGGGTTAAGCGCGGTTTGCATCAAATGCGGTTTTCCATTTGATGCGGTTTGCATCAATTGTGGTTTCCATTTGATGCGGTTTGTATCAAAGGCGGTTTCATCAATTGCGGTTTCCGTTTGATGCGGTTTGCATCAAATGCAGTTTTCCATTTGAGACGGTTTGCATCAAATGCGATTTTCCATTTGATATGGTTTGCATCAAATGCGGTTTCCAATTGATGTGGTTTGCATCAAGTGCGGTTTTCATCAGATGCGGTTTGGACTCACGCGGTTTTGATCAAGCAATTTTGAGTCAAATAAAATTCTGGCCTTGGGGCGGGTTGAAATGCGAGAAACATAGCTAAGGAGTAAGGCTGTCTAAAGACAAGCCTCACACTTTTGAAGGGAGTAGTATGTATATGGAGATAAAGATGGCAAAGTGAATCTTTGATAAACTATCAAAGCAAAATAAAGTAGATTTACATACAAAAGATAAAGTTCAGAGCAAGTTAAAGAAAATAGTCAAGGAAAAATAATAAAAGCAAAACGACAATTCCAAAAGTAAGCATTCAGAAAGGGGAAAGCCAAAGTCAAGTCGAAAATCGCGACAACTGAAATACGACAAGTAAAATTTAAAAGACAGAAATGTAAATCGTTTAGTACAAACCCCAAAATATAATGTGGCAATTGTTTATAAAGAGCACAAAACTTTTAAGAAGATGGAGCATCTTGATTGTCGCCGGAAGGGGCCTGGGCAGCTAAAGCAGCTCGCGCAGCTTCCTTTGCATCTCTAAGTGCTATGCCCTTCTTGCTTACCAAATCAGCCCAAAGGGTCAGAGCATCCTTTTCGGCCATGGATGGAGCCTCCCAAACTGGTTTCCCCAGAAGTTGGTCCTCAACGGCTAACTCTTCAAGTTCATCATCTTCGTATGGTACCAAGCTATGCCCCAGGCGGCAGAAGTCACTATAGATGGGTTCAGAACCCCACTTGGAAAGCAAATCAGGAGTTATAGTTGGGATGTCGCTTGAACTTGCCGCAGCTGCTCGCATGGCATGGATCAAGGCCTTGTCGTAGAGTTCCATTGACTACAGCTCAGCCTTAGCTCTTGCTTCGGTCAGATCATCATTAAGTTGAGCAATGAGAGATTGATTTTTTAGATCATTTTCTTTTGTCGCAGCGAGCTCAGCTGCAAGGCGCTTGTTTTGCTCCTCCAATCCTAGCCTTTGAGCTTCCATCTCGCCTCATAGCTCCTTCTCTGTCTGTTCGTAACCCTTGATGGCCTCATCAACTTTGATTTTTTCCGCTTGAATTGCGGCGACATCTTGTTCCTGTTCCAAGAGTTTTCTTTTGTACCTATCCTTGTCATTACGAGCTCGCTTAAGGGACTTCTCGCAAGATTCCAGTTCAGTTGTCAAATTGCGACATATGTTCCTTAATCCATAAAGAACGCTTGAAATCTGTTGAAAGTGAAACAAAGTTTGATTAGTAAATAGCGAGAAACAAAATAAAGGTAGTGGCGGCAAGAATAAGAACTTACGCCACCGAGATAGAGGCCGACATCTTTCATAGAGAAGTCTTCATCCATGTCCTCGAATTCTCTGACCCTTTGCGGCACGCTGGAGCGTTGGATAATGCCGCCTCCGAGCATGTTGTAGTTTTTATCGATAGAATGAAGGTCCAGATCAGGCAAGTCAGAAATGTTGCCAATCTCTCTGCTGAGCTCTAGAAGGCTATCTTCATCTGAAATCATTTGAAAGCCGTCCTGGAGCCACCTAGAGACCTTGGGCTCAACGATTTCAGCAGAAGCAGGTTCTTCAACCTGTTCAGAAGACAAGTCCTCAGTCTGGCGAGATCGTTTAAGAGGGCGAGAAGCAGGAGTTTGGTGTGGATCAGTGGTTTCAGTAACTGGGGCGGCAAAAGTTGTTGGAGTTTCTTGTTCCTGTTCTTGATTCACTTCAACCTGTTCATCTTCATCAACCAAGTTAAGTCTGACATCCCGCATTGGGGTTTTAGATTTCCTGCGCTTTTGGGGAGGCTCAAGTGCTTTCCCAGCGGCTTTTTCCAAGGCGACATTGACTTTTTCCCTCGCTATAGCATCATCATCATCTCCATGGATGGAAATGGGAATCTCCTTCTCAGTAGTCTTGGATAAGGCGATCTGCCTAGCATCTGCAATTCGCTTACGATGACCATCAGCGTTCGAGAAGGCATCTCACCTTTCGGATAGCGACATTGATCTGAATTCTGCAAAAGAAAAGCAAAGAACAAAGTTATGCAAAGGAAACAAATAGAGAAACAAAGTAAAGTTTGAGGCGAGAAGGCATACTGTGTACTTCAAATATGGCCTTGCAGCAATGGCCTTCTCGCTGGTAAGGTCCACACTCAGACGCGAAACAATCTTTAGAATGTATCTCCCATCCAGGGTAGGGGCAGTATGCAATATGGTCACGCGAGATTCATCGGTGGGGAATGTGAAGTCGGGAAATCCAAATTTGCGAATAAGAGAGGGTCTAGAAAGAATCTCCCTCCATAAAAACAAGGCCAAGCCTGTATCAGCGGCATCAGCAAGGACCTTCAGCATCCGATCCTTAAGGCGAGTGTCGTCAGATACCAAGGCTTTCTTAGTTTCGATTTTAGGGATGATCTCCCTAAGGTCGCCGGAATGGGTCCAGCCAATGCGAGAAGTAATGAAAAGGGGCTTAGATTGCAAGTTGTGAACTTTGCAAGGTAGAGGAGTAAGAATTTTATGTTTCCTGTACTTAATGGACAGGCGGTTTTCGACAATGTTATCTCGCTTGGAGACGGCAGTGTAACCTTCAAACAGATGTATGAAGAGCGAAACTGTAGGTTCATATCTAAGAGCCCTACAGATTACGATATAGATAATTAAGATCCTAAAGGCATTAGGGTGAAGGTCAACGATTGCGGCCTGGGCTTTATGCAAGAAAGCGCAGATGAAGGGATCCAAAGGAAACCTAAGGCCAACTTCTAGTTGGGAGGGATAGGCGACAACACCATCCGTTTGTTGTCGCATGGCAGCTAGAGACATGTCACCCGTGTATAGTTCTATATGGTAAATATGATGGTTTATTCCATACTTAATGTGTAAGGGAGTTTGGAAATCGGAGGAAGAAGTACTGGGTTCAGCGACATTGGAAAGTAGGGGATTGTCAGATGAAACCTGATACCGGGATGAGGTTTCTGCTACCAGCGTATCCGAGATGTCATGACTGGATGTGGAGTTGGTGGAAGACATGTCGCTCAGATCACCGGAGCTGGAGAGAACCTATTTATAGAAGCGACGACTACGTAAATTGGGGGCTGCGGGATAGTCAGTGTCAGAAAAAATAGAATCAAAGCGAGAACGATAAAAGTCGCAGATATGCGAGCATAATTCCCAAGTATTGAAGAATGTTTTCATGGGTATTGATTTATGTAAAAAGTGGGGATCTCTAATTTCTAAGGCATCTAAGACTGCGACATCAGCGCCATGCCGCATAAGCATGGAATTAAGGTATTCTCACGGGATTCTTGCCCATACCCCCAAGTCTACCCTATAAAACCCCCCATTTTTCTAATTTTGACCAAATTGAATGATTCTAACGCACGACTTAGTTCTATCCATTATGCGAGATGAAAAGGTTGAATTAAAAATTGAAAATAAATAAAATACGAGATATCAAAGATTTACCTGGGAAACCGAAGGAAATGAGGAAGACGGTGAGTTTGGCCGGAGTTTGGCCGAAAACTTCAAAGGGGCGATGAAACCTTCCAGAAACACGCCTAGAAAATCCCAAATTGCAGATTCGTGACCGTATGAGTGAAGGAAACAAATAAATGTTGAAGATAAACGGTAAAAATAGACGAAAGCATGGTCGGACGGGGGTTTTCTCAGAGCAGTCGCCGAAGGAGTTCAGAGAGTTGGATGGAAGATGAAATTGAGAGTGAAAGGTGAAAGGTGAAACTGACAGACCAAAGCAAGATGTTTAGTGAAAACTGCAGATTATATCGTAGATGATTTCCCAGATTCCAGATGATATCGCAGATGATTTCCTGTACTGTAATTTACATAGTTGTACATTTCTCATTGATTAATTAATGGACTAATGTGCTAATATAATCTGTATAGACTATGGTGTATGTCCATATTTCAGATTGCAATATGATCAAAGAAAGAGCTAGAAACGTGGGAAATTTGGAAGAAAAAGGTTTATGCATAAATGATATTTTATGCATAAATAACTTTACAAGAATTACTTTGGCAACAACAATGAAAAACGTGTGGAGACTTGGTCAAGGAGTTGTTGCTGATTTAATAAAGAGTACAAGGCTGATAAAGCTTGGGAGTGCAAGGTGTTGAAGCTTGGATTGGACTTGATGATCAAATAACACGGTTGCTACAATTGAGGAAGTGGGTGCTAGAAGTGAGGAACAAACTCAACCACTCTCCCTACTCTCCCTCAACGTGCAAGACAACCCCAAGGCTGTTTATTTGAGTAGCCTTCAAGTAAATTGGAGACTATAAATATGCTTGGAAGGTTTCATTTGAAGATATGCCAATTACACCAAGATACGCCATTTCATACACACCTTCGAAGCATTAGTGATAGAGTTCTTTGTTTAGTTCCTTTCATCCATCCTCCCTTATAATTTCGCACTTGATTACATTGGTATCAAGTTGTGTGAATGCTAGGATTGGATTTCGTTCTTTATCTCTTGTTCCATAGAGCTCATAGTGTTATAGCCATAGGGAACATTTCGGCTTTGTAAATTCATTGTTTATAGTGATTATAAAGTCTTGCCTAAGAGGAACTCTCAAGTTATATTTATATAACTTGAGAAAAACAATTTTGGTGTTATTATTCCGCTGTAATCTCTTTTACAAAATTGTTTTATTTTCGAAGTGTATTTGTGTCATCCCAATTGCTATCGTTGGTGCTGTTATCACCTTGGATATCACTTGTGATTCTGGCCGTGACAATTTCAATTGGTATCAGAGCAGGTCACTTGACGATACTAAGTGCTTGGTCTAGGTGTCATGGCTTATGATCCTGCAAGTCCAAACCAAAAACGTCTTCCTGTTTCAGATGGTTCGAATTATGCATATTGGAAGATCCGTCTTCGCTCGCATATCAAATCAATTGATCTTCGAGCTTGGCGATCTATAGTTAATGGGTACTCTCCTCCACTCTTACCTCCAGATGAGGATGGTGGCATCCAGGTTAAACCTGACACCGAGTGGACTAATGAAGAGATCACCCTAGCTAACTATAATGAGAAAGCTCTTAATGCTATTTTTAGTGGGTTGACATGCACATTTTTAAACTTGTTCAAAATAGTTCCACAGCTAAAGAAGCTTGGGATATTTTACAAAGGTTTTGTGAAGGTGATTCTAGTGTGCGTGAAAACAAACTTAGAGGTCTTACTAGCAAATTTGAAAGGTTGAGAATGGGTGAAAATGATACCATTTCCTCTTATTTTGAAAAATTGTTTGACATTGCTAATGAGTGTCAACTTTTAGATGAACCTTTTACAAATAAACAATTGGTTTCAAAGGCTATTAGAACTCTCCCTGAGCGTTTTAATATAAAGGTTTCATCTATAGAAGAGGCACACAACCTTTCTACTATGGACATCAATTCCTTAATGAGCATATTAAAATTTTTTGAGTCAAACCTTGCTGAGCAAAGTGAAGCTTCTAAAGGCAAGAGTGTTGCTTTAAAAGTTCAATCCTCTAGTTTATCAACTGATGAGGATGATGAAATTTTTGAGGAATTAGATGAAGATGCTAGTGTTGCCTTGCTTGCTAGGAAATATAACTCTATGTTACGAAAGTTTAACAAAGAAAATATGCAGGTTAAGGCTAAAGAGCAACAAACCAAGGTGTACAATTCAATGCCGAAGAGGACATTTCCATCTACTCAGAAAGGTGGTCCTATAAGGAGAGCATCATCAGATCAATCTAGATCTGATCCGAAGTACCTTGAATCTATCCAATGTCATGCATGCTCTGGGTGGGGTCATTACTCAAACGAGTATGCCAACACTCTAAGGAAGATGGGGAAGAACATATGAGTATCCCTCAGTGACAATGAAGATGAGGAGACCAATCAATCTGAAGATTCAGATCAAACAACAATGGTGGTCACAAATTGTGACTCGGACTCTGTCAGTGATACCTCACGTGATATCCAAGAGAGGATAGCACCTGAGATATCATCCAGCAGGTATACAAATTTCAATTTAATTAATGTTGTTTGTTTGGTGGGTTCTGTTAACATGGATGCAGGTAGTTCACAAGAGGGTGAACAAAGTATTGAGTTCAGCAAGGATGAACTCATTTGTGGTCTTGAGAACCTTTGTAAAGAATTGGTTGACGAATGGAAGAAAGAGAACAAGAAGGTGGTTTCTCTGTCCAAAGAGGTTCAAGATCTGACTGATGGCTTGACTAGATTGGAAGTCCAATTTACCAAGAAGGACGTGGAGCTGGACAAAGTCAAGGCCAAGCTTACTCTAGTCGATGCCACATTTAAGAAACTCAACACGAGTTCTTCTAAACTGGATAAAATTCTTAGGTTGAGCAAACCACTCAAGGCAGGTATGGGTTTTCTAGAGTCTCTATATGCTATTACATCTAATTTGGCTAATAAGGAAGATAAAATAGTTTTTGTTAAAGAAAGAGATAATGTTGAACTATTGTCTTCTGATAAGGCTTCTGACAAAATTAAAATATGTAACTACTGTTACTCTACTGGACATTTGAAAAATGATTGTAAAACTCTTTTAAAGAAATAGTCCAGTTCGACAGTGCTACCTGAAGTGTTGCCTAGCACGTCAGATATCACTGGCAGTCAGAAGAGAAATTATCAAAGTAGGAAAGTGTGGAAACCTAAGTCTAATCTGAGGTGTGATGTTGTGTACACTGCCTTAAAAACTAATGTTGAAGGTTCATGGTATTTTGATAGTGGTTGTTCACGTCACATGACAGGAACAAAAATATTTTTAAAAGAATATGAACCTATTCAAGGTGGTAGTGTAACATATGGTGGTGGTGGCAAGAGTAATATAGTAGGAAAAGGCATTTTAAATATACCTGAATTTTCTGCTTTGAAAAATGTTTTGCATGTTGATGGACTTGTAACTAATTTAATTAGTATTAGCCAACTTTATGATGACAATCTTGAAGTGAAATTCAATAAAAACACTTGTGAAGTTTTTTATTGTACCAATAACTGTGTTATGACTGGTACTAGGTCAAGTAATAACTGTTATCTTGTTAAGGATAAACAAGTGTGTCATTCTGTGAGAGTTGATGATGCTACACTGTGGCATCAAAAGTTGGGTCATGTCCATTTTCAAAACATTGTGAAACTTATTAAGGCTGAAGCTATAAGTGGTATACCTAGTCTAGACATAAGTAAGAAAATCATATGTGAAGATTGTCTCAAAGGTAAACATACACGTGCTGCCTATAGTGCTACCCAACACAATGAGGAGTATTATGGGACAACTCACTGTTTCCAACTTATGCATATGGATTTAATGGGTCCAGTTGAGGTAGACAGTTTAGGAGGTAAGAGATATACTTTTGTCATAGTTGATGATTTTTCTAGATTTACTTGGGTATATTTTTTGAAAGAAAAATCAGAAACTTTTGAAAAGTTTAAAGTCTTATATGCTAAAATCAAAAACATGTTTTGTGCTCTTATCACACGAATAAGGTCTGATCATGGAACGGAGTTTGATAACTCATTATTTTTTACTTTTTGTCAATTAAAAGGAATTAAACATGAGTTTTCTGCTCCTAAAACACCTCAACAAAATGGGGTGGCTGAAAGGAAAAATAGGACCTTACTTGAAATGGCACGTGTGATGTTGTTCTCAAAAAGAATTTCAAAAAGATTTTGGGCTGAGGCCTTAAATACGGCTTGTCACACGGCCAATAGAGTTTTTTTAAGACCACGTACTACAACGACACCCTATGAAATTTTGAATGGTAGGATACCAAAAGTTCATTATTTTCATACATTTGGGTGTGTGTGTTTTGTTCTAAATGATCGGGATTACTTAGCTAAATTTGATTCTAAAAGTGATAAGGTTATATTTATTGGGTATGCTCGGATAGTCGAGCATATAGGGTTTATAACCTTAGGTTAAAAACCATTCAAGAATCAGTTAACGTTGTTTTTGATGACTTAGCAAGTGTTATAGGTGATGGAGTGCAGGAATCTCCATTGATATTGCTAGAAGAGCTGGAGGAACAAAATAAAGCAAGTGATACTACGGGTGCTGACCAGTGTGTTGCCACTGAAGGGATAGCATCTCCGGTATCACCTAAGACCAGTCCAATAACTGAAATTGATGAACAGTCTGATGATGATCATGTGCATGAAGATTTAAGAAGGAATCCACCAGCTAGGATCAGAAGAGATCATCCTTCTTCTCAGATTATTGGAGAAGAAAATGAAGGGATACGAACAAGGAACAATGAGCCCTTTAGTAACCGTGAAATGGTGAGGTATGTGTGCATGTCCACCACATACCATAAGGTAAAATATTCCTGTTTTGTTTCCTCTTTAGAACCCAAAAATATTTTTGAAGCTTTAAAAGATAATTTTTGGATACATGCCATGCAAGAGGAACTTGAACAATTTGCTCGTAATGAAGTTTGGTGTTTATTACCACGTCCCATTAACACTAATGTGATTGGTACAAAATGGATTTTCAAGAATAAATCGGACGAGCAAGGAAATATTGTTAGGAACAAAACTCGTCTCGTTGCTCAAGGTTACACCCAAATTGAAGGTGTTGACTTTAATGAGACCTTTGCTCCCGTTGCTAGAATAGAATCCATAAAACTCCTCTTGACAATAGCTTGTTATCTAAAAATTACCTTGTTTCAAATGGATGTTAAAGCTACCTTTTTAAATGGTTATTTAAAAGAAGAAATTTATGTTGAACAACCAAAAGGATTTGAAGATCCTCATCTACCAAACCACGTATATAGACTTGATAAAGCCTTATATGGCTTGAAACAAGCTTCACGTGCATGGTATGGTCGCTTAACCTCTTTTTTACTTGAATATGGTTTTACAAGAGGTGAAGCAGATAGGACTCTTTTCATTCTAAGGCATGGAAAAGAAACAGTCATTGTTCAAATCTATGTTGATGACATAGTCTATGGCTCTACCTCTCAAACTTGTTTAAAAGATTTTGTAGAGGCTATGACATCAACATTTGAAATGAGCATGATTGGTGAGTTAACATTCTTTCTAGGCTTGCAGGTGAAACAATCAAGTGAAGGAATATTTATTTCACAAAGCAAGTATGCAAAAAGCCTAGTGAAATGATTTGAGTTGGAGGGGGAAAAAAGTTTAAAAATCCCTATGTGTTCTTCTCTTAAACTTTGTAGAGACCAAGTAGGTGAGGATGTTGATCCTACTTTATATCGTTCTATGATAGGTAGCCTTCTCTATCTCACTTCTAGTCGTCCTGATATCATGTTTAGCGTGTGCGTCTGTGCACGTTATCAAGCCAATCCTAAAGTCTCCCACCTTACTTATGTAAAAAAAATTACTAAATATGTTTCGGGTACAAGTGAATTAGGGATTTGGTTTAGTAAGGATACTAACACCAATTTGGTAGGCTTTAGCGACTCAAATTGGGCGGGGGATATGGATGATAGGAAGAGTACTAGTGGGGGTGCTTTTACTTGGGTAATAATTTAGTTTCATGGTATAGTCGTAAACAAAATTGTGTCTCTCTTTCCACGGCTGAATCTGAGTATGTTACAGCTGGTAGTTGTTGTTCACAACTTATTTGGCTAAAACATATGCTAGATGATTATGGCCTAAAGAGTAATTCTTTGACTATGTACTGTGATAACTTGAGTGCTATCAACATTTCAAAAAACCCTGTTCAGCATTTTCGTACTAAGCACATAGATATACGTTCATGGCCTCTCCATCCAAAACCAACACCGAACGCTCAAACACTGACCAAATGGACATCTCTCCAAGTCTTGCTCCCTCTGTAGCTTCTCGTGTAGCCATGAAAACTTCTCCCATGATTATACCAAGCTCTTCTCCTTCAATAATGGATGTAGTTCCAGCTGTTGCCCCTATATCCTTATTCGAACATGGCATTCCCAAAGTCACCCTCATTCCAGCCGAACCAAAATAGAAGAGGAAAAGAAAAGCTCCCTCAGCCAAATTGTCTCCTCAAGTTGCAAAGAGGAGATCCTCCAATCGAATCAGATCAATCAGGTCTAAAGTTGCATCTAATACTACTTCTGATCCGATTGAAGTCTCAGAAAGCTCCTTGGAAACGTCATCACCTCATGTGAGTGATGAGAATTTTGATGCAACAAGGGAGAAGGTACCTTCTGTGGACTCGTTTGAAGCCTGGGTGGATGCTGAAGAGGAGGAAACTTAGTCTGATTTTCAAAAGAGAAAAGGCAAGGCCAAGGTTTCTGTGATAAGCTACCAAAGGTGCTACCAGGAAGAGGATATCATCTGAGGTAACACCTGCCCCCTCATCTGTTCCTACACAATCTTCTCTTAGTGATAATGAATTATCTGGTGATGAGTTTAGTCGAAATGAAGAGGATAAAGCTTTTCCAAAACCTTTTCTTACTTTGGAATTTTATAACAAAGAAAACATGGAGTTTTGGCTGAATAATTCAAGTAAGAAATTGTTAAAAGAAAAGCATATTGATGAGGGTCAGTTAGAAAAGGAAGGGATGGTTCAGTTTTTGAAGGACAGAAATTTTCTTAAGGCAAATAACCATGCCTCAGTTTTTATTGAAAGTGTTGTGAGAAACTTTTTTGTTAATCTTCATGCTCATTTGGATAATGAAGGATCTGAGAAATTTGGGAAAGTTTTTGTGAGGGGTAAGGTTTATTCATTTACTCTAGCCCTTATTAACAAGGTTTTAGGCCTTCCAAATTTAGATGACGAGAGCATTAAGGTTAATAGGGATGAAATGGTCAAGCTTCTCACAACAACAAACTTCAGTCCTCGCCTTTAAAGGAAAAACTTCATGCTTCTAGGCTTACTTCTCTGTACTCTGTGCTTCACAAGTTTTGCATCTTCAATTGGCTCCCTACTAGTACGAATGAACCTATTGTTACATTGGAGCATGCTAATGTTTTGTACAAATTGGGTACAAACCTAAGGATTAAATTTGGAAGATTAGTGTTCAAACACTTAGCCTCGTGGGGTATAAAGAAAGAAATGAACATTAGTTTTTTCCCCTATCCTTCTTTAATCTTAAAAGTCTTAGTTTTTCAATCCTTGCCTATTGAAACCTCTGATATTTTCACCTCTGAAACTGAGTGCTATACTATTGATCAACAACTGAAAAAGGGTAACATGTATACAAAAGATCTTCCTTGGAAAAAATCTGATGAAACTGCCTCTATTCTTCCTGGTACTATCTCACGTGATATCCCAAGTGCTTCCCCAGGTTTTGCCCCTAATACTTTTGCAGGAACTGATGCTGCAAGTATTCTGTCCAATATGATAAATCTTCTGGGCAACACTTCTCCATCAATCCCAAAGACAACAGTGCTTAACTTCTTGTACAAACAGTCAAGTGAAATGGGAGAACTCGTTGAGGGATGGGCTAAGCTTAAGCAGGCTACTGATACTTTCATTGATGAAATTTCTTCCCAAACAGGGGGAGGATCTGCTGCTGCTGCAACTTTTGGAGCTGGTGTTACTGCAGGTGCTACCACCAGTGCTGGCCCAAGTGATAGTAGAGGTGATAGGGAAGGAGATCAGGAGGAAGATGAAGAAGAAGAGAAGTTTGAAGAAGAAGAAAACTAAAACCTGAAGGTTGTTGAACTTGAAGGTTGATGTTGCCACTATCTTGTTGGTGGATTTGGTTTGTGGTGTCCTAAAACAATTTCTTTCTATTTGGTGAAGTGGTTCCTAAAAAATTTGCTTTTTGTTTATGTTGGTTGCAAAACACTTTATTTGGTTTATTTAAAACTTTAATAGTTTGGGTGTTTTGTTTACTTGGATGATATTTTGCTACAATGGTTTATGGTTTTTAGTTTAACTTAGTTTATTTCGAAAACTTTTTAAGTTTGAAATAAATTAGTTTATTTTGATAAAATCATTGTTTAGATTAGATTAGCTCCTTGATTAAGGGGGAGTTAATTTTTATAGAGATGTTATACTTTGTTTCTATGCTCTATGTATCTGCTTATGGACTAACATTGCAGGAGAGCAGCACATTAGGTTTGAGAAGAAATATCCAACTAAGGGAGAGATTGTTAGTGAAAACTGCAGATGATATCGTAGATGATTTCTCAGATTCCAGATGATATCGCAGATGATTTCCTGTGCTGGAATTTACATAGTTATACATTTCACATTGATTAATTAATGGACTAATGTGCTAATATAATATGTATAGACTATGGTGTATGTCCATATTTCAGGTTGCAATATGATCAAAGAAAGAGCTAGAAACGTGGGAAATTTGGAAGAAAAAGGTTTAGGCATAAATGACATTTTATGCATAAAAAAATTTACAAGAATTACTTTGGCAACAACAATGAAAAACGTGTGGAGACTTGGTCAAGGAGTTGTTGCTGATTTAATAAAGAGTACAAGGCTGATAAAGCTTGGGAGTACAAGGTGTTGAAGCTTAGACTTGATGATCAAACAACACGGTTGCTACAATTGAGGAAGTGGGTGCTAGAAGTGAGAAACAAACTCAACCACTCTCCCTACTCTCCCTCAACATGCAAGACAACCCCAAGGCTGTTTATTTGAGTAGTCTTCAAGTAAATTGAAGACTATAAATATGCTTGGAAGGTTTCATTTGAAGATATGCCAATTACACCAAGATACACCATTTCATACACACCTTCGAAGCATTAGAGATAGAGTTCTTTGTTTAGTTCCTTTCATCCATCCTCCCTTGTAATTTCGCACTTGATTACATTGGTATCAAGTTGTGTGAAGGCTAGAATTGGATTTCGTTCTTTATCTCTTGTTCCATAGAGCTCATAGTGTTATAGCCATAGGGAACATTTCAGCTTTGTAAATTCATTGTTTATAGTGATTATAAAGTCTTGCCTAAGAGGCACTCTCAAGTTATATTTATATAATTTGAGAAAAACAATTTTGATGTTAATATTCCGCTGCAATCTCTTTTACAAAATTATTTTATTTTTGAAGTGTGTGCGTGATATCCCAAGTGCTATCGTTGGTGCTATTATCACCTTGGATATCACTTGTGATTCTGGCTGTGACAATTTCACAAGACCTTAACCTAGGAAGACGAAAGGGTGTTGGGGAGATTTCAAAAACAATAAATGATGTTCAAAATTTGAAATTTCCCACATTATTGAAGGCCATTTATTATGAAGCACGAATATCAAGGAGGAGTACGGCTGTCACGATCCTAAACCTAGGTTCTATTTTTGATACATGCTTAATCGCAATTATGGAGTGTGTTGCATTCATTTATATGTTTTGCATTTTGTTGTGGAAATTATGTGTTAATTTAACATTTTTATAACTTATATGATATTTTAAATATGTTAATAAATTAAATATAATTATTTAATGTGTAAATGAAAATATTAGGAGTGGTGTAGTGAAATAATAATATTTGAAAATTTAATTATAAACTTATAAAAGTCGTGAGGTGCTTAAGTGAATATATTGGAACTTAAGAATTTTAATGGGAAATGCTTAAGCCATAGAGGAGCCTAGGTGGAAATAATCCATGTTTATCCTTGTTTGTTTAATGGAGAGGTCATTATTCATTTAACAAAATCAAAAACCTTCCCAGCAAGTCTTTGTTCCTCCTTGTGAAAAAAAAAGAGTCCAAACCTTGTTTTTCATTTTAAAAATCCTCCATTAATTCAAGAAAAATCCATTTTTCGATTCGTTCATTTCTTTATGTTCGGAAGGAAAAGGGGAGCATTTTCATCCGATTAGAAGTTGAAGTTTATCATTTTAATTTTGAGTTAAGTTATTATATTTTCCTTCAAAGTATGCTCATTTAGTATTTAAAAATGATATGATTGTTGCATGTTGATTTGAACCATTTCACTTGAGTTTAAAATGGTAGAAATTGTATTTGATTGGATTTGGAAATGTAAAAATGACCTTGGACTTGGTTGGAAATGGTTTGAAGTAAATGGGGTTGTGTTAAACTGAAGTTGGGATTTTGGTATTGTTATTTGAGTTGGAAAAATTGACTTGTAAATGTTCAAAAGAGGTTGATGATGTTTCAGCTTAAAGGCTGAATTTTGCTGAAGGGCACGACTCGTGCCCCTGGTCACGAGTAGGGGTGTAAGTGGTTTAGCTCAAACCGCGGTTTGAGACCGAACCGAGCTAAACCACGTGGTTTAGCTCGGTTTTTAATTTTATGTGGTTTAACTCGGTTTGAAAAATTCCCAAACCGGTCGGTTCGGTTTAGCTTGCGGTCTGAGTGCACCAAGCCGAACAGAGCCGAACCGAGCTAAACTGTTGAAGCCGTTAAATCGAGCTATGGAACCGAACCGTCAAACCGAGCTATGAAACCGAGCTATCAAGCCGAGCTATGTTGCTAACGTGGTTCCTTGACGATTAAAACAACTCACTCCATCTTAAAATAAAGTGTCGCATTTACAATTTTATTTTCTCGCAAAAGAACAAGGATGCATCAACATTGAATCCCACTTGATTCCGATGAGTTCTGAGTGAAGACAAGTAATTTCTTGCGGCATACATATTTTTAAATGTATAATCATCTTACCTTCTCTGGAAGTTCAACTTGCCAATAAAATAAGCAAATAGAGAAGCGAAAACTAAAGTGCGGACAAGAACAACGGCCGCTAAAGTTAGCGATCATGGTGAAATCCAAAGTAATCTTCCAGGAATTTGGCAACTGTTTTGGTTTCCCCAAATGCCACAATCTCCTTGTTCACATCTCCGTACTGAGAAGTAAGAAAACCATTAAGTGTCCACGACGTAGGAGCTAGATAGTATAACCATATCCACCATATCCTTGAAATGTGGTTTGGACCGCGGTTTGAACCATGGTTTGAACCACGGTCTGAACCGTATAATCAAACCGCGGTTTAGACCGAGCTAAACCGAACCATGGCGGTTTAGCTTAGCTCGGTTTGAAGTTTTTTGTGGTTTAGCTCGGTTTGGAATTTCTCCAAACCGATACTAGCGGTTTAGCTCAAAAATTTCCTCAAACCGAGCTAAACCGAACCGTTTACACCCCTAGTCACGAGTCGCCCCCCCCTTCAGTCATTCGTGATAAGAGTCGTGCATTTTTTAGCACTCGTGCAGACTAGGGGCACGAGTCGTGCCATGGGGTACGAGTCATGCCCTGTCCTGTTTTGTTGAGGCATTTTTAAAGCCATGTAGGTCCAAATTTATAACATATATTTTAACCAATTGAACACTATAATCCAAGTACAACATATTGTAGCGATGCGTGAATTTTTGAATAACAGAGTCGCCACTTATTATTTATTTAGGAAAACAATAAGAAAAACCTTTTTTGATTTTAAAGAGATTTGAGGGTTCGGGGGTTAAGTTATGGAATGGGAAGGTCGAGGAGCACCCATTCCACCCAATCCGAAGATCGGTCTTGCCAATTGAGTATTATCAATCTTTTTAATACAATAAAATAAAGGGACAAGAAAACCCTAATCAATTTCTTGATTAGGAATGTCGGATTATATGCTTCGAGATCGCCTTCATCGATTGAAGGGACTCTAGGCTAATCCTTTTGATGGGATTACACCACTCTAAAAGTCAATAGAGAGAGATTGAGAAGAAGAGAGTAAAAGTATAGGAATTTACCTAGCGTTTAGGGAGTATTGGATTTAGAACGTGGTTCTAAGATGTCTTCTCGATCGAGAAATGATTTGGGCAGAGCTTCGCCTTGATGCTAGGCTTGAGTCTTGATGTTCGTCAATCAACGTGGTTGAAGGACGAATTTTAGGAGTTGTTTGTGGGTGATTTGAAGGAGTCTTTCGTGGAAAAAACCAACAAATTGTGTGTGTTGTGTGTTTTTGATCGTCGATCGGGGACCTTTCAATCTAAAAACTGTTCCCCTGAAATACTGAAAGTCATCCGGTATTTATAGGGGTTTAAGAGGTAGAGGTGGAGAGGTAAAACACTCCTAGGAAGGTTCCAGAACTCAGATGTGATTGGAGAACCGGATGGGATAAGATTTTATCAAGAAAAGAGATTGAAACGGAGAAGGATTGTGAATCTGCACATCCTGTCGAGGGGTTGTCTCACGCGAGACACGCTATTCCGAGCGAGATAACTAGTCGTTTGACTATTTTGTCCTCTTCAGTTATTCCGTTAGTCAGTTAAGTCCAAAACTAACGAGGTTAGTTAGAAACTTAACGAAACATGACGAAACTGATATTCATCAAAACATAAAAGAGAGACGAAGAGTAGTGTAATCATGAATTATTGGTTCAGAATGGGGTGTCTACAGAGCCCCTCGGTGACAGATCTTATGAAAGAAGAAGTGTCGTTGATAGAAAAGACATCATTCTGAACATTGGGATGGTCGTGCCGCACGGCTGCCTACGTATCTCTAAGAGAGAATCAGACCAAACGTAGTTCGACTCCAAAATACTAAAAAGGCTATTTTAGGTATTTTGAAAAGCAATTTTGAAAAGCAATTTTGAAAAGCAATTTTGAAAAGCAATTTTGAAGAGAGAAAGGTAAGATCGTACTGAGGAATCAAGGACTTGACCCAATTCTGATGATACCCGGTTTGTTGATGAAGTTGTTGAAGTGCGCCGCCCGAGGTTACTAACGTAGCTGTTGTTGTCGAGGCCACGAACTTTTGTTGTCGTTGCCGAGGTCACGAAATTTGTTGTGGTTGCCGAGGTCACGGACTTGGTTGCTGTTGCCGAGGTCACGGACTTGAAGTTTGCTGCCATCACAGACTTTGAAGTTGTCGCCGAGGTCACAGACTTGAAGTTTGCTGCCATCACAGACTTTTTGATGTTGCCGAGGTCACAGACTTGAAGTTTGCTGCCATCACAGACTTTGTTGATGCTTCACTCGAGGTCACAAGTGTCACTGTTGTTGCCAAGGTCATGGACTTTGTTGTGGTTGCCGAGGTCACGGACTTGAAGTTTGCTACCGTCACAGACTTTGAAGTTGTTGGTTGAGGTGGAGGTTTTGTCGGCCCCTGTAATGTAAGGATATATGCATGCTGGTCTCGGATGGACCCGAAACGATTCTTACCTTTCTGTACCTGCTAGCACATAAAGATTCCAAGTAAATTTTCCAGATTTTAGTTGCTTAACTAGACTTACGTGGTGGTGCTCACGTCTGTTCGTGTAAATGGTTGGCTGGTCATTTTGGTGGTGAGAGTATGTATGAGTATATGGCATATGGACATGTAGGGACATTTGTATGGATTTGTATTTAAGATGGGTCAACTGTATGAGTGAACTTGTGTTTGACAAGTTGGGACCAAATCAGGTTTATGTAGAATCTGTTGCTAGTCAGCGAGGCTGAATTTCAATGAGTAACCTTGTGTGAACACATCTAGGCCTGTTGCGAATCTTCATTCTTAATTTTCCCTTGAATCGTGTCTCTAGGAGGCAAACGACTACAAATCTGGCGACTGTCGTAATGGCTTTATGTCCAAGGCCCTTTGCTGTCTCAAGCCCCAAGTTGCATGGAAGTGGTAGATGACTTTGTGAACAGGCTTGTGAGGCTGCTCTCTTGATTTGAAGATGATCGAAGAAGACTCTCCTTGTTGATTTGATTTGAAGAGGATCGAATGATGTTTGATGAAGAAGGCTGAAGAATACTCTCCCTTTGTCCTTGATTTTTTTTTCTTAGTGACGCACCCTGGTTTTTGCCTAGATCGCCCTTTCAGGTTTTCAATCTAGCGGGCATCTCTTTTGCGTCTTTTTCTTTTCTCTTTTTTTTTGTGCTCTAACTTTTGCCTAGGCCGCTCTTTACGAGTTTTCAACCTAGCGAGCCATTTTTTTTTTGAAAAGTAGTATGTAACTCGAAGAGAACTCAGCGGGGAAAATCTCATCAAGGAGAGAGAAATGAGATCTCAATTGAGGAGAGACGGACTCTATCTTTTGGAAGGTGATCCAAGCATTGATTCTTTGGAGAAGTGTATTCTCTAATGATAAGAGTGAGAAGCAAAGAGGAAAGCTCCTAATTCTGATTTGATTATTTTGAAGAGTTGAAGTAGAGATTGACTGGGGGAGGAAAGGATAGGAAGCCCCAGTTTTGATACTTGGATTTTAAGAGTGTGTATGAGAGTGGCTAACAGGAAGCCCCTAGACTCAATGAGGAACGCTTCTTGGCTCAAAGATCTAGAAAAGTTATTCTACCTTTTAATGGACCATGTATCATCTAGAAGTTTCTAAATAAGTTTGAGGAGGAAGCCAATCATTAGTATGACTTAAGGGTAAACATTTTTCTTGATACTGAAAGTCTTCTTCACTTGATGTAGGAGGATATTGAGGGATCCTCTTTTCTTTTGTTGGTATCACTTGACTCTTCTTCTTTGTAGGAGAGTCCTTCATGCCTTTGATATTTCATCTTTGTTGTGGGGGCGACGAAAGCTTGAGAGTGCTTTTTTTTTGATGCTCTATTTTTGCCTAGGACGATTTGAGGAGTTTCGTCCTAGAGAGCTTTTTATTTTTGTACTCTCAAAGCTTTGAATTGAGTAGCCCCACTCTTCTTGGGATGAATATTGACAGCAGCACCTTTGGATTTCTTCGCTTGTTGATCTTTGACTTTCAGTAGGGGTAATGTTTAGCCCTTAAGCCTCCTAATGATAATATTTCTTCTTAAATTCGTTTAGAAGGCTCTATTTTTTTGCGATGATTTAGGGAATGGAGGGTCCATTGTTTTGTTATGAATTAAATGATATTCATGAGGTAGAACAACCTTAGGGAAGGTGTTTAGGAAAATAAATGACTTTGATTAATTGGAAAAACAGACTCGATAGTTTAGATGACACAAACTAGAGGAGGTGAGAAGTACTAGAAAGACAGAACGACTCTTCAAGTTCATACTTGGAAATTTAAAACCTAATCTACTTCTATCAAAGGAGAAAGGGAGAGGGTAGTTGTAGCTCCAAAGTGATAAGTGTAGATTTCTTCTTGGAGCTTCATCTTCTTCATGGAGTACGAGGGAGAGGATTGGTGATGACGTTGGGACGTTCTAAATCTCCATTGTTAAAGAGGTCTTGGATGATGTCCTTTAAGTGGTGGCAAGAGTTGGTGTCGTGGCCGGTGAAGTTGTGATACTTACAGAATAAGTGATGAGCGTGATTCGGACCCATATCCTTAGGAGGACCACCTTCCCTTGGTTTGATCTTTTCATTCTTGACAAGCACATCGAAGAGTTCTTCTTGAGTGATTCCTTCAATTTTGTCATAGTGTCTCTTTTTCTTTTCAGGAGGAGGAACATCAGAATACTTTCCGGTGTTGGAACGGTTGAATGCAATGGTATTGACTGAAGCATCCTTACTTGTGGTGGTTTTGTTGAAGCGGAAAGTACTTTCCTTCTTTTTACTCTTGAGGAAGTCATCAATCCTAATTCCGGACTCGTAGAGTTCAGATGCATCTCTAGATTACTGAGGCCAGTTACACTTTTGGCATCTGAGAGGCAACTTTCTCCGTCATCGGAGTCTTCTTGGTCATTCATTCTTCTTTCCACATTTCTCCATGCAGGTGACTGGAACTGATCCTCCTGAGCAGTAAGGGCCATCATAAACACGTTATGTTCACCATGGGTGATGAAAGGTTCTGGGGAGACTTCGACCATCATAGCTTGATTTACTTCGGCCTCACAATCTTCATAAGTGAGTTTTTCCTCGGTAATCTTGACTATGGTAACTGTCTCGTTATTGTAGAAAATAGATCTTGCTTTGACGACATTAATGAAATCAGTCCCTATTATAGGGCCAAATTGCCCTTCCCTGGCTGAGGCATCGATCAGATATTTCCATTCCCCACGCAATTCAACGTAAGGAACGTTGAATTCTAGGATGGATATAATCTTTGGATTCCCGAACCCTACTGCATTTGCCTACTCTAAATCTCCGAACTCGATCACATTCACTCGGTCATTAGCCGGAAGAGGATTCTTGACTGTATTGGGGCCCCGAGGCGGTTCAAGTTTGCCTTCCTCGATCAGACGGGATATCATGTATTTCAAATAGGTGCAATCATTGGTAGTATGCCCATGGTACTTGTGGAAACGACAATGCTTAGACTCGTCCAACCTAACGTTAAGTTTCTTGGGCTTCCAATTCTCCAAAGGTCGAATAAGCCCCTCAGCTACCAATCCATCGAATACTTTTTCCAACGGGATTCCAAAGTCTTCAGCAGTGTAGAAGCGAGACCTTATCTTTGTAGCGGTCTGACCTGAACTTTGTCCGACTTTCTCATTCTAGATGTAATTGACCGCACCTACTATTTCTTTTCCCTTCACGGCGCTGGCTGGAGTGTTTGAGGTCGATGCCCTGTACCGGTAGGAGTTGTCGGTTCCTGTAACTGGTGCCATGTTGAAGGCATTTTCAAACTTAGTGCCAGCATTCACCATTGCTCGGAGATCGAGATAATAGTAATTGCAAATCTGGACCCTTAACTGAGGCTTTAAGCAGGACTGGAAGATTTCCATTTGTTCTTCTTCATTCAACGGAGTCATCATTTCACTAAGCTTCCAATTCCATCTCTTGAAGAATTCACCCACTGGTTCATCTGAGCGCTGCAAAGTCCCTTGCAAGTCATTTCTGCTAGTCTCCCAATTCAATTTGGCCTTGTACTTTTCCATGAATGTTTCCTTAATCTGGTCCCAGGTGGCTCGGGCCTCTGGCTTTACATGCAAGAACCACCTAAGAGCTGAACCCTTTAACGATAGTTGAAAATGATCTGCCATTTGCTGATACGTACAATCCTTGGCCATCATAGCTAGAAAGTAACTTTCGATGTGAGTTCGAGGACAGTCTGTGCCGTTGAACTTTTAAATCTCAGGCATTCAGAATTTTGGAGGAAGGGGAACAATTTTGCTTGGAACGGTGATCTGATATGCTGCTTTCTTAGTGTTCAGTTCACCAAACTTCTCTTGCATGGACTTAACTTGCTCCACGATCCAGGCCATGTTAGGGTCAGATGACATTTTAGGATTGCTCGGTTCCAAGGTAGGGTTATCAGACTTGAGTGGCGGTACAGTAGGTGGCGCACTGGTGGCTGGTACCACGGCTGAGGATCTTTTGGAGGGAATTAGGTGTAAACTTGACCTGGTCCCTGGTTTCCATAGGACAGGCCGGAGGCATAGGGGTTAGATTCATAGCTACCGGGGTAAGAGAAGGAGTAAGGAGCCTCATGGGGTCCTGTTGGCAAGGCCGGAGATGGAAGATTTGCTGTTGCGGGGCAAGTGTTGTGATATCATTGGATTGGTTCTGAGGTTTTGACATCAGGTGGGATGGTCCGTACTGAGGAGGAGGGATGAATCCTATGGGATAATGCTGAGACTGAGAAATTGGGGTGGCTATAGCATTCGTTTACTGTTGGTAGTGAACAAAGTTGGGTCTTATCTAAGGAGCTGAGGGCGATGGAGCCCTGATGGCTTGAGGTGCTGGGAAGGACTGAAAGGGAGTAGTCCTTGGTAAGGGATCATATGTAGATGGAGGAGGGCATTGGTTGTAGGATGGAGGGGCTGAAATCACTATTTCTGGAGTCTCATCTTCCACCATGACCAAAGAACCATTTGCTTCAACTACTATCTGAACTCTATGACGGCGGAGAGCATCGATGAGCATGGCTTGCTGCTCTTCATGGGCTTTACGGATGTTTTCCAAGGCTAGGGCTAACTCTTCCTCTCTAGTCACCGGATTACCCATACCACCACTGTTTTCTGTCAGGTCTGCCATTCTAAACCTCTGAGTAGACGAAACTGACGATTCTGACGAACTGTCTGAGCCTGAAATTTCCGCACTGAAAAGCCGCTGACCTGGTATTCTCACCCACTTCTTTCTCGCTGCGGGAAAGGGATAGGCAAGGTTTAGACTCGGGGGTAGGTGTTTAGGCTGAAGGCTCAAGTAATATGCAATTACGAATCTTCAAGTTTACTTAAAACAGTGTCTTTTATTTATTTCTATTTGGTTGGACAAGGTTGCCCTTCTTTTTCGCAACCACTCTAGATCCTGGATCAGTGGGCTCCATCAATACGTCTATAAGCCCCTCGTTTTGCACCTGTATTTCGACATCCCAGGGTGGACAGCCCCAGGCGAGGGTCCTATAGGGCAAGTGGATCCCATCGACCGAGAGAGATGAACGGTCCTAGGGTCTAGTGGATCATAGGAATTTTAACGCACGAGCGATGCAGATTATAGTCAATGTCAATGCCGTGAAAGTCAAGTCTTTAGCCTTAACGAAATTTCGGCAGAGCTTCGCTTGCGCGATAGACGTTGACTTTGTCATTGTACAAGGAAGATAATATGCATAGGTCGGACGTTAAAAGTCGAATGACACAGTGTCACATTGAGCGCTGTTACATACTTTGTGCAAGTCAAAGTCAAAGTCAATACCGGGGTCAAGATTTTGCCAATTTTGCCTAACGAAATTTGGTATGGCTTCGCTTGCACTAGGAATCTTGACTCTTAGAATGGGCTCGGATGACTTTTACGTACTCCGTGCAAGTCAAAGTTAAAGTCAGTGCCGGGGTCAAGATTTTGCCAATTTTGCCTAACGAAATTTCGGTATGGCTTCGCTTGAGCGAGGAATCTTGACTCTTAGCATGGGCTCGGATTTGACTTTTACGGGGGTATACGACAAGGCTGTATGACACGGTCTAGACCAAAAACCAACCAAAACGTCATGATTTTAAAAGTGTGACACGGACTAGTGCATTGGTCGATACTGGCTGCCATGGAGAGTTTGGGATGATTCCGTGCGCGCCCGGGAGCGTCGTAACACTGTCCGTGACTGCAGCTGAACAACCATCCTGGGTTTAAGGGACGTGCGTGCAAAAGTGTACAGGATATATAGGGCGCGTAGTGTGCGGTCTCCTAACAATTCTTTTTTTGAGTTAAAACAGAGATTTTTCATCATGTATTTTAAAAGAATATTTTGGGGACGGGGACATAAGCACGTAAATTTTCTGGAACCAGGCCAGATTCAGGACTGAGTAGCCCCAAATCGCCATAGTTTCCAGATTAACCTCAGATAAAAGTGTCCTGATGGAACTGCGAATGAAGCCGTCCGACTCAGATCAAGGCAGATCATGTTGTCCGGTTGGATTCAACAGTTTTCCAGGTTCCAATTTGCTTCCTTTCCAGACTATTTTTCCAGGGATTTTTGGCAACTTTCAGCTTCAGAGTCGCACCTGTTTATTATTCAGAGTATGCACAAGCCAAAAATAACACAAAGGATGCATGGAAAAAGGAAAATTGCACAAGCACAAAGATCGAACCCGAGACGGAAGGATAACCCTCGTAAATGTTTCCAATGCTTCTTATGAGGAAAGAAGTTTGGAAAACATTTACATTTCCCCAGCAGAGTCGCCAAACTGTGAATGTGGCCCAGAGATTTTCCTCTTTTCTTTTATTACGAAAAAGGGGTCGCCGTTCACCTCAGTTTGAAGACACCGGTTTAATGAAAAACGAAGTTGCCACGCCATTTTGATTTCCTCAAAACTTTGAAAAAAAGGAAAAGGGTTCGGAGGTTAAGTTACTCCTTGGGAAGAATGTTTGGCGTTCACCCAAGGAGCCTTGCAAAAGCAAGTCTTCCTAGGTCCAAAATTTGTGCTTATTTGTGTGCTTGTGTGCATGTGTGATTTGAAAAGAGAAAGGGATGTGCCAAGTTCATTATCCGAACGTAACAACCATTTTTAGAAGGTTTTAGTTCGAGATATCTTGGATTTTGGTGTTTTTGGGATATTGATCCCGTGCTCACTTTGGACTTGTGATCATAATTACGGGACTTATCTACCCTCCTGTTAGATTAATCAACCATCATAGGCGTAAGAGCCTTGGTATGTCTTAACCTAACTTTCCTTGGGTATTTGAGTCACATGTGATCAAAATGGGCTTGTCTTTAAGTCCAAGAATGAGACTCTTTAGAAAAGAATGAATCTTTGTCCATCGATCCTACATCTTGAGACGATGATAATTCGTAGGGACATTTTTATGTTCGTCTCAAGTGATTATCGGAGATTTCAGGACTAAGACCCATTGATTTCTAAAGGGACAAAGAGTGTGGCATTTTTATAATGGGATTGATGTAAATATGGAGTCTTTACACCTATCCTCACCATGGAATGCATCAAGAACCACGGGACTAGGGGAATGGGATGTAAAGATTGGACCTTTAAGCTCATCCTATGTTTTTGTGCCTTAGAAGGCTTTTAGACAATCCTTGGAGAAAAAGATCCATCTTTAGGGACATTAGGGAAATAACATTAATATAAAGATTGCATTTTTAATATGAACAATACAAGGAGTATCATTAAACTAAAGACATAATGTAAAAGGGATGATCTTTATGGCTTTTCCTATGTCCTTAATACCAAGGTGGACAATCCTTGTAAAGCTAGATCAATGGGAAGGGAATGACATAAAATGGATAAATATTGCATTTTTATACATAAATGTAAAGGGGAATCACATTATCATATGGTAGATCATCCCTAGAACAAGCCACTTGTGGAATCTTGTTCATCCTAGGGAGAGGATCTCCATTTGAATCCTTTGTGTAGGGGAATAGGAAATATAGGAACTACATTGCAAAGATCAAAGCTTTATGACAATAAATGAAGATAATTAACAAGTAATAATATAACAAGAGTATATAGGAGTGTATCAAAGGTAAAGGAAGGATAGATTACCAATATTGGTTTTTCTCTATCTTCCAAGGGATGAGGTGATATTTCTGCAGAGTAACAGTGCTCAAAATTCTCTCCATGAAATGAATAGAGGAGGACTCTATTTATAGGCTTCTGGTAAGCTTCTAATGAATCCGTCCGGTGTGATCTTGCGGCTAATAAAGCCGTCCGACGTCTTCTTCTGTCGCGTCAGCATGTTTCTAGAATCATGCAAGGTGGCAGCTTGGAAGCTTCTTTCCAGCGAGGTCCTGTCCAGAATTCTAATTCCTAACAGGTCCTTCCTTGCTTGGAAAGTATTGAGAAGTTCCCGAATTGCCCCTAAACTTTATGAAAGTTTGGGGAACTGCTAGGACACTTTAATTGGGAGGCTGTAAGTACGCCAATCCAATTCGCTACCCTTTTAGGTGCATTTTAATACGATAAAATTGCATT
The DNA here is from genome assembly GCA_022495995.1 of Adenophora triphylla var. japonica. NCBI lineage: Eukaryota > Viridiplantae > Streptophyta > Magnoliopsida > Asterales > Campanulaceae > Adenophora > Adenophora triphylla. The sequence goes on from JAFEMH010002903.1 coordinate 73,904, forward strand.
AAGGGGCATTTTGGTAAATTTTCGGCCTATTCCGAGACTTCTGAAAACATTCCATAAGTTTCTTGCGAAGGAAGTACCTTTTAGTACTTTGCTCATGCTAAAGGACCTACAGGGAATAAACCAGTTTTGGACCTTTTGGGTATTTACTCAGAATGTTCCAGAACCTGGTTTTGGCGCCAAAAGCGGTTGGTGACACCTTGTGTCACATGACAAATCGAGGCATGGAAAATGGTTACAGAATGTCGTGCGACACCTTATGACCATCAACTGCAGCCTATAAATAAGACCCTACCCCTCTCAGAAATGGATCCCAATTTTCACATACTGTTACTCTGCCAAAATAGGAGCGTAACACACACACTGCAAACATACCTCTCTCTCTCTCTCTCCTAGCCAAAATCCCTCCAACCCTCTCTCAATTCCCTCCAATTCACCTAAATTCACTCACCAATACTTGGATCCTCCTTCCATCAATCCTTCTCAGTTCAGTTCATCCCAGAAGCAGTTGTTGAAGGATTCTATACCAAACTTGGTATAGAATTCGTGGATACTACAAGGGTAACACTCCAAATCCTTCTTCTCTCTCTTACTTTGCAATTTCTATAATTCAATCATCTTATCTTCATCTGATCTCAGTAATTCGGCTCCAACTGTCGTGATTACTGAGATCCAATTGCAATCTCTCTGTTTAATCATTGTGTTTTGAATAATTGAATGCTTATGGTTTGATCATTGTTGGAATTGGTATTTGATTCCCAAGGGAGTGTGGATCTACCCATATCCACACCCCCTTGGTTGAATTGTTGTTAATTGTTCATTTCAAAGCGTAATTGGTTGATTGTTTAGATCTGTGTTGGTTTCTGTCTATTCTGTGGTTCATTTGTTAGATCTCTGCAGATGGACACCTTGTGTCATGCGACACATCATGCTTGGGTGGATCCTGTGTCACGCGACACATCCAGCCATGCACGTCCTGTGTCACGCGACACACTTTGTCTATTTGCAGAGATCACTTTCCTTTGTAATCTATTCTGATCTATTGTAATCGGGATGTGTCCTCCCTAACCAAATGACTCACAAGTTGTAAGATCTCAGTTCAAATCAATAAAATTCATTGTTTATCACATTTGTTCATTATCATTGCTTGCACACACTTTGGATTATTTGGATGTTTGATTAGAAAGACTCGTCTCCGGACGAGGCGTGTTTGTTGAACTCTCGGTTCTTCCCAACACGTAACCTGACCCCCGGACCCATTTTCTCTTTCAAAGGTTTTTCAAGGTGTACCTTGAAACATGGCATGGCGACTCCTTTTTCAACATCAGAAAACAAAAATTTTTTGGCGAGCGCACATTCAGTGGCGACTCCGCTGGGGACTACACTTTTTGAAAACCTGTTTTTCAAAATTAAGAGGGTCATGCTTTCATTCAATTAAGCATCCAACATATCCATCTTTGTGTACATCCTTGATGATCTTTTGTGGTACATGCATTTTATTGCATTATGAGACTTGTGAGCCTTTTGTGTGTCTTTTGTGGCCATCTTGTTATGCTCTGTTGTTGTGCTTTGTCCCTTGCCATGGAGAGGCAGGGGCTGATTTCATTTTGCAAGTTCTGGTTCAGTGACTGATCTGGTCGTGCGACAGTTTTGTTCTATGCTGTCTGTCCTATGTCACGCGACAGGATTAGTCACTGAACAGTCTTCGGATGCTGGTTTGAGGGCAGTCCCTTGAATCAAAATTGCGCAGTTGATTGTTGTACCCCTTGCTCCCTGTGAGAGTGTGTGTGTTTTTCCCTTCGTTTTTCCTTTTAAAAAAATAATAATTTTTTTTTTGTTTTTCATAAATAAAAGAACATAGTCATCCGTACACTACACCACATAGATTTAGAACCCTCGGGTGCATTTGACGGCATCGCGGACGGCCATGAAATTCGCCTACGCTTGAGTGCCTGAAATCAAACCTATCCCCCTAGCGCGTTATAGGTGGCGCCACACTTAAAGCTTACCCACGGTTGGTTTTTTGATACAACATTTTAATCACACTAAAATGAATTGTTTTTGAAATTTACAATAGGCCTTCATACCTTTCCCAAAACCTTGCACCTTGTGGGCATGTTGACAATACAACATGGTTTCACGTGGTAACATGTCACTCTCGTGACATGTTCTAACGAGAGATCATGCCACATTGTCACCATGCACCGACGAGAGGTCATGCCGGATTTTTCTTGGAAATTCTTCAAGAATACCCGTTATGCTGCCCAAATTTCCCCAGAAATTTGGACCACTCGTCCATCCCATATAGTGCTTAGGTCTTGATTAGGTATCATTACCTATTATTAATTTCAATACAAAGCATTTAGTGTAATTTGAATGTGGCATCCCTAGGTTTCCCTTAGGTGTAGATTGCGTAAATAAGGGCTTATCCTTTCCCAACCGCATTTAGGATTTAAAATACCAATTTATACTTGAACATAAATAAATTATTTGCGCGAGTCTGTCCCTCTTTTCCTTTCCCTCTCCCGTACTTCCTCAAAGTCTTCCTCCTTTACCACCTTATCAACCCGTATCTACCCCTGCAGTTACGGCGAGTTGGATCCTCTCTTCTGTTTCAGGAGCTCATCTGGTCCGTGTTGTTGAAGAAGTTCAAACAGTTTCGGGGGTTTCAATCAATTCAGAATCAGATATGGCAGGAAATGGTGATGTGTTCGCTACTCAGTCTGCTGGAGGTTCAGTTTCAATGAGTCAACCGGGTTTGAATGACATGTTTGCAGAAGAGTTGAGAATAACTTTGGAAGCTGCTTTGGCTAGGGAACGTGAATCCCTCTTAGCTCAGAACGCCAAGGCTCGAGAGGAGGAAGTCCATACCCGTTTTGTTGAGGCCATAAGAGCCAGGGGAATCGCGGTACTCCGTCGAGAGGATGGTTCTTACGAAGAAATCACTGAAGAGGGTAACAACGGGATCGGATCTGCTTCTTCTGTTCAACCTGCTCATCACTATGCACCTCAACCCAACTACCACGCCATGCCTCCTCCCGTGAGTTATGCTCCTCGCCCTGATCGGATGCCGTCTCCGAAAATAGCCGTGAATACCCAAGGAAAGGTTCCTCTCCCAATCTCTCAGATACATAGCCAAGTTGCTCAGTATGGGTTCAGCAAAAGTGGTGGCCAACCATCGAACTTCTTTGATCTGACCTCCTCTCCAGCTCCCAATGCTCCAGTGCCGCAAGCTCAGTACGGATTCCAGTTCCAAGGAAGCTATTCCCAACCCCAGGTCAGCATGTATCCAGACATTTATCAGTATGGTCAATCCAGTCAGCAGCAGAATGTTTTCCAAGCTCCACAGCAGCAGAACAGTCAGTTTCGCCTATCAGGAAACCAGATTTGTCAGGACAGTATTCCGCAGTATCCTCAGCCTCAGTTCCAAAGCAACTTCTCTCAGCCCGCAATTTGTTCTCCTCTCACCCAGCACCTGTATGGTTATATCCCATATTCAGCTCCCTGTATTAGTATCGGATTTTCTACCCAAGGTCAGTTCGGATGTCAATCTGTGCAGTTTGGTCCACATAATCCAAGTGTTCAGTTTAATGGGTACTGAAATTACCCAGATCCGGCTCGCGCGCGGAGCCCTGGCATCTCGCATTTTGTTGCGTCGCATTCGGGAAAGTCGCCCGGATCCGAGAGGCAGCGCGTTCGCGCCCCGGCATCTGGCTTATTCCGCTTTTGCGTTAGTTGGGAGGTGTCTCGCCGTGTTTTCGCTTTGTAGAGTCGCCACGCCATTTTTATTAAGCCCAAAACATTGAAAAAGGGCATCAGTTTAAAAATAAACTGTTTTTGTGTGATGAGATTTTGAGTTCGGAGGTCAGATGACTCCTCAGGAAGAGAATATTAGAATCTTAGAGATCACCCGAGTCGCCTCGTAAAAACGAGTCTTTCAGATACCCCTGATATTCTTTAACTGTTGTGTATGTGTGCGTATGTGCTTTTAAAAATGCATGCTGTATCGGATGTCTACATTGTACACTGCTTATTGAAATGTATTGAAATAGTATAGGAAGGAAGCTTTACCAATATTGGTTCGTGTCTGTCTTCCGCTGGGGAATAGTGCTTGAGGATGGAATAGTGTTCCGGTACGGACCGGGATTGCTTCGGGAGGAGCCGGTTGTCTGCGGACAGAGTTTCGGCGTGCGTCGGAATTGTAGGTTGCATTCGGGCAGAGGTTCGGCGTGCGTTGGGATCGCAGGGATCACTCGAGCAGAGTTTCGGCGTGCGTTGGGATCGCAGGGATCACTCGGGCAGAGCTTCGGCGTGCGTTCAAGTTGCCGGTTTGACTCGAAAAGAGCCGGGACGCCTTGGGAAAGACCAGGCAAGGCCTCGAAGTACCACGAGGGGCCTCAGAGTACCTCGAGAGTGCCTCAGGGCAGCGCGGGAGCGTCGCGGGAGCGCTCGGAGAGGCTTCGAAGCACCGCGAGGGGGCTCAGAAGGCCTCGAAAGGATCCAAAAGGGGCTGGGATTGCCCCGAAGGGTCTTAGAGGGGTGCCTGAAGGCTGGGGGGAGAGGAGAGAAGAGGGAGATGTGTGAAATGAGAGAGGGGGAGCCCTCTATTTATAATGCCAGATTAGGTGCAAGAAGGTCCATACGGACCTTCTAGGTAATCCAATTTTTTGGTTTTCCTCGATTTGAGGGAATAATGTGGACTTTAAGAGGCTTCTGAAATGATGATGTCTGGTTGCAATAAGGTCCGTACGGACCAACCTTGCATGCAGAAAGGTCCGTACGGACCAACCATGTAGGGGGGTAATGATCACTTCCGGGATTTGAGGGAATAAGTTGGACTTTAAGGGGATTCAGTAATCATTGAAACAAAGAGGTCCGTACGGACCTTATTTGCTTTTCTGATTTCTGAAAAATTCCCAAAAGGTCCTTTTGTCCCTTTTTATCCCAGAAAGGTTCCTCCCTTGGTTTGGCTGGGGGTTTTTGGGGATTTTGAGTGTCAAAGGTCTTTGAGACTGTGTTTGTGAGTCTGCGGTGTTTCCCATGTGCTCGGAAGAGGGTGATCCAGATTGGGGTACTTACAGGTACGATATGTACGGAAATCGTATTCCCAGTTCAGTAAGCCTGTTGGATAGTAACATCAACATCCCCAGTACTTTCGGTCTTCCCTCGGCTGCCTTGCCCATCAGATCTGCTCCAGAATTTCCAGTGCCGTCTTCGACTGTGGCTCCTGCTATCCCTCAGATCCCGGGAATGACCCCGGAGGTGACAACTTTATTAAGGCAAATGCAACAACAAATTGATAGACTGACTTTGGGTTCCAGCGGCCTTAAGGTGGTTGATTCGGCCCAAGTAACACCTCTTCCCCACAAGTTTAAAATGCCCAAGATGGATTTGATGGCACAGCCTGTCCAAAGACCCATGTGGATACCTACGTAATGACGATGGGGGTGATGGGTTGCACACCCGAGTTTATGGCTTCTCATTTTCATCTGACTCTAAAAGGCCCGACGCTCACTTGATTTTTGGCCTTAAAGCAAGAATGTCGCTCCACTTGGGGCCAGATCACCGAAACTTTCTTGGAGAAATATAGGGGAAACCTAGAGTGGCGTACTACCCGAGTCGATCTAGTGGGCACCATCCAAAAAAATGATGAGTCGATAACAGAGTTCTACAAGAGATGGAATGCCAAACTCAACAAGTTGTCGGAACCAATCCCCCTACAAGATCAGAAAGATATTTTCCTGTCATGTGTGAAACCTGTGTTGAGGGAAGCCATCGGAAAGGGATGGTATCCAGATTTAAGGGAAATGGTTGGTATGGGCGCTCGAAGCGAGAACAGGCTGTTTAACCTCACCCCAAGTGTAAATGCTAGTGGAAGTGGAGGATTCCGGTATCGGGCACCCAACCCAGCCTCTTGTGAATACCCCGTCCCGATGAAACACGTATTCGGAAGTTTAAAATAAATAATCATGGAAATTCGGACCGAAATGGGATATTCATTAAGTGACACTCGATTTAAACCATATTAAAAATATTAGTTTAATTTTATGAGAGTCGCCACGCCGCTTTGATATAGCCCAAAGCATTGAAAAAAAGGCTAAACATGTGATTGGGTTCGGGGGTCAAGTTACAACAGAAGAAGAAACGTTATCACTCCTATTGCCCGACGGATCGGTCTTTCTAGCATGTGGGGTGTTGGTTGTGTGCGGTGTTTACAGGAATAGATAGAAGAAGCGGGATCATGCATAAGGAGGAGGGAAGAGAAAGAATTAATTGATGATCACACCCTAGAACCTTTGATTTAGGCCCTCGGAAGGTGCACTAATCAACGTTCATCCTTGGGGAATTGTTGATCATGGGATGATTATTACTAAGGTGGAAGGAAAGAAATAGTTCCTAGATCCATCGGGTTTCTTGGACGAAACCTTAGATCATCCTCGGCTATGCATACTTAAATATATTAAAATAGTCCTAAATCTAGCATATAGGCATAATTAAAACATATTAAGCATACAAATAAATCATTTAGTATAGCAATAATAATAATAAAGAACGGAATAAAAGACTTACCAATTGTGGCAAGGCTTGGGGGTCGAATCTAGCAAGATTCGAAGAATGTTGGGAGATGTGCGGGAGGAAAAATCAAGTCTAGTCTTGACTTTCCCGTTGAAAAGTGTGTTGAAAAATGTGAACCTAGTGCACGTATTTATAGTGCTCGGGAAATGGGATGGACTAAAGGAAAGGGTCGATCGGCACTTCTTAGAAGGGTCGATCGGCACTTCTTAGAAGGGTCGATCGGCACTTCCAGGAAGGGTCGATCGGTCCTTTTCCAGGCGTGGCTTTCACGCTAGCTGCTGACGGCGCGAGAAAGAGAATGTGTTAAAAGATTAATTTAGGGTTTTGTCAACCCTAACCAGTCCAAAACATTTAAAATGTCTTTTTTAGGACCGGGTACTAACAGTAGCCCCTTGGCGACGCTTCTTGTAAGACAAGTGGGGTCGACGATTAAGATAGGATCCATCCTGAAAAAGGGATTCCAGGGGTGGAACGATGAGCTTGCGGATGTGATGATTGAACTCGAGCTGAGTCGCAAATGAAAGGTGATCAGGTAGGTCGAGCGGCTGAACCCTTGTCGGGCTACCTACGTATCCCAAGAGGAATCAAGCCGAGTCGTAGTTCAGAAAAGTGGGCGTTTAGTACCCGAGAATGGAGGACGTGTGGTGTCTCAAACCAAAAAATGTGATTGTGCGGGAATCACCCAAGGATATGTGACTGCGTGGGAGTCATCCTAGAATGTGAAGATGTGACTGCATGAAAGTCATGGTGTAACTATGTGGGAGTCACCCGGAAATTATGAGAGCGTGACTGTGTGGGAGTCACCCGGAATTTACGAGAGTATGACTATGTGGGGGTCACCCGGAAAATATGAGAGTTTGACTGTGTGGGAGTCACCCGGATATTAATGAAAAGATATATATGATAGTAAAATAGAAAAGGGTAAAATTGAGAAAATCTGATTCTTTGGAAAGGGTCGATCGGCCCTTGATTGGTCTGGTCAAGGGTTTTGACCGAGATGATGTTACCGAGGTGGGGAGAAGGAAGGGTCGATCGGCCCTTTCTTCTGATTGGCTAGGGACCTTTTGACGAGGATCAGTGGCGCTGAGATGGGATCTGAGCCGTTGAGAAGTAACACAAAAGAAGGTTCGATCGGCCCTTATTAATAAGGGTCGATCGGCACTTTCCTAGGCCAAACAGTTTTCTCGATCGGCCCTTTATCTGCGTCTGTCTTCTTCCTCTTCCTCCATTCTTCTTCTCCGCCATTGATACGAAATTCCAAGAGCTTGGCCGGGAGATTTGAGTGAAACCATTGCTTTTGTGTCAAATTTTGCAAAGGATCTGCCATGGATAATCCCGATTTGGCCGAATTGGAGTCCTTGCTTAATCGCCCGGATGATCAATCTTTGGGCTCGTACACCGGTGATTTTGGTGGTCTCTTTGGCTATGCTGGCGGGAGTGGCAGCGGAAGCTTTGGTGGTTTTGGTAGTGGGTATGGAAATATTGGCGGCGATGGCGGCGGTTATGGCGGCAGTGGCGGCGGTCGAGGCGGTAATGGTGGCGGCCGAGGTGGTAATGGCGGCGGCCAAGGTGGTAGTGATGATGACGAGGGCGGTGACCATGACGCCGGGGAGAGCGACAGGAGTGATGCTGGTGGGGACCTTGAAGCGAGGAGGCGACGGGCTTTGCGCAACTACCGATCTTCGAGGCTACATTTCCCGTTGCGGAGCCAGTCTGATTTTTACGCGGGCCAGGAGCATCACGGCTCCACGGGGCTTCGCTCCCGTATTGGGATAAAGGTAAGAGAGTTTTTGTTTTTTTATTTAGCAACAAAAAATATTACATGCATACATCAAGTGTTATAATTTAAATGCGAGTAATGTAACATACTTGCGCTGTGTTTACATGTAGGGGAAGAAGATGAAAGGGCGTAGCTCCCTTAAGGCGGTTGGTGAGTTGTGGGCATCTCTGCCGGCTGGTGAGGGTAGTCCTCATGAGCGGGTAGAGAGCTTGGGTCTGGCTCCCTTTTTTGACATGGTATTCCAGATGGGCCAGACCAGACGGTGTACAGTTATGGTGAAGGTGTGTCGAGAATTCTGGTGGGACACGACACATACCTTCCATTTGAGTTGGGGTGAGACCACAGTTACCCCTACAGATTTTGCTGCTCTCACCGGGTTGAGGTTTACTGACATAGCGCTCCCGTATGATGAGACCCTCCATGCTGACTCGGCTCGTCAGACCCAGCTGTTTGGTGCTAGTTTGGGTTCGAGCAGGACTTTCGGCATTGATGCTGGAAAGTTGTACAGGCTGGTTAGAGCTGCCATCGATCAGTATATTCTTGGCCAGTATGGGCTTGATGCACTTGTCCGGGGATTCCTTTGGTATGGCTTCTCAGTGACCCTTTTTCCCAACTCAGGCCCAGTATGCCGATTTTCTTTGTTGGGTGCTTTGGCGGACTTGGACTTGGTGCACGACATCTCGTGGGGGGAGCCAGCTTGGCTGAGCTGTATCGGGCCCTGGACACCGTTTCAAGGTCCAATACCTCTTCCTTTAATGCGTTTCAGCTTGTTCTGGAGGTATATCGGCTTTTCGTCCTTTTTATTGTCTTCTTACTTGTTGCTTGTCCTTTATATCCTTACGAATATCTGCTTTATGTATCTTTTGCAGGCGTGGGTCTATGAGGTATTCAATGTTTCCCCGTTTACCTTCTGTGATCAGACCCGGGACATGCCTGTTTTGTGCTATTGGAGGAAGGCGAACAGGAATGAGGGGGTCCAAAAGACGGTCCGGGAATCTGAGTTGAGGTCTTTTCTTGGTGGTCCTTGGAGGAATGAGTTCCTGCTTTATCCTTGGACTCCCGTGGTTACAGAGGCAGTTGGTGATGTCCGGGATGTTACTGCTTCCCGTAGGTTGTTGGTTGGCTTATCTGTTGATGAGATGTACCTGGGAGATCGGGTGGCTAGGCAGCATTATGCCTGGGCTCCGCTTTATGCGCCCCAACACCCTCCTAGGAACATGTGGTATCCCAATCGATTGGCGAGGAGGGAGGAATATCTGCATGGGATCCCTGCTTCTGAGTTCCGGTCTGATATGGATTATCTGACCTTCGTGGAGCATTTTCTAAGGTCACCACAGGTGGTGAGGCGGGCTGGTGAGGATGCCGGTATAGGGGATCAGGGCTTAGATATTCCCGGGCCGACAGGTGTTGGGCATCCCGAGATTGTGGACATGCCCCCATTTCCTGACCACTTTTTTGTGCCGATGGGTGACCGGCAGGTGAGGGTAGAGTTGACGCCTACAGAGGCTGACGAGGTCGAGGCTGCTCAGCTTCCCCCAGACGATGTCGGCGGGGTATACCTTTTACTCTTTCCCCTCTCTTCATGTACCAATTTTTACTCTTCAACTCTGTTGTAACCCTTGTGTCTGATTTTGTAGGTTACCCGTGACTCTTATGTACGAGCTGTCCGACAAACCAATATATTGAGCCGTCTGTTGAAGGGTACATTGCAGAGACTCTCTTGTCAGTCTGGGAGGTCGGTGGATGCGGATCCAGTTCAGCGCAGACAACGATTCCAAGATGAGGGTAGTTTAGCCTCTAGATTCCCCCCGTGGTCGCAGTTCGACCTCCCGTCGGGGCCATTAGGACTTTTATTTTGTAGATTTTTTTTTTGTAACTCCTGTAATGAAAAGAAAAGACTATATGCAGACTCTTATTTTTTATGCTGACTCGTTAGTATGATGCAAATATTTTATGTATAAATTTATTGAGTTAATTTGAAATTTAGTATTTTCTAATTATGGACATTTTCTATTTTTGTACACTGCAATGAATAAGGACAAGATTGTAACAAAAATGGTGGAGCCTTTAGAATTCTTGAGCAATTGAAGTTGTACCGTGCCTGTGAAACCAGAAAGGGTCCATCGGCCTTATCTTGATAAAGGGTCGATCGGCTCTTCTTTAAAAGGTTCGATCGGCCCTTGTTGGATAGGGTCGATCGGCACTTTGTGAGAGGCGCTGGTTGGTCAGAACTCTTCTTGGAAAGGGTCGATCGGCCCTTTTCACAATCCCTTTCTTGCACGGATTCCCACAACCGAAACCTATAAATTCCCTTGAACCCAGACGGTACAGCATCCTCTTCTCTTCTTTCTGCCGTCTTCTCTCTATCGGTGAACATGAATTCTCACCCTTCTGTTTTGATGGAGAAACAAAACCTCTTTGAGAACGATTTAGTTGTTTGGGTGTCCAAAGTTCCTCGCTCCGTTCGTCATGCTTTTGACAAACATTTCGGGGTAAGGTGTGTTTGGTCCCTTTTGCCCATGCATCCTAATTAGAATCTGTTACATGCAGCGGCTGCCTTCTGGGATGAATCCAACCATGTCTTCAACTTTTCTTATAATGAGATCACACCCACTTACGAAGATTTTCTTGCTCTCTGCGGCGGAGATGATGTCAGCTCGATAGCAGTCCCTCAAGATCGAGTCCCGTTGGTGACAAGAGTAGCCAAATTCCTGCGTATCCCTTCTGCTGAGGCCAGAGGTTTGGTCGAGGGTGTGGATATTGACATCTGTGATTTGCCGGGGAGATTTTCTCATGGTAGTGATTTTGGCTCGGATTTTGCTTTGGATTGCTTGGCCCTTTGCTTGTTTTCCAAGGTTCTGTTCTCTCCTTACGTGGGGGTAGCTACCAGTGGATGTCTTGACATGGTCGATCAGGCCCGTTCTGGGAGGAGTGTCATTCCGGCTCTTTTGGGCGAGACGCTTCATGGCATATCTCAGATGGCTAGGGGTGCTCCACTTATGACTAGAGGCAGTGCCAAATTGCTAACCACATGGCTTGAGGATCGACTTTTTGTTTTGGAGATTCCTCCTTCGAGTGTTAGACCTTGGTTCCATGGTTGCAGAAGGAAGGTTGATCAGCTTTCCGGCTTATCAGAGCGGGAGTGGAAGATGTACTTGGCAGAGATAGATACAGACAAGATTCAGTGGCGAGTACAGCATTGGGGTATTTCTTTTATTCGGGGCCTTCAGCTTGGACAATGCCTAATTCGCGTACCAGCTTTCGAGGATACCACTTTTTACTACGCAGAGCGGGTACTTCGCCAATATGGTATGGAGCAGGTCCGTCCTCAAAATTGGGGAACTTCTGAGCTTGATGATTCTGCCAAAACTTTTCCAATGGACGTTGGTGTTTCGGTTCTGATGGCGAGCTTATGGAGTTCTCATGGGATGCCACGAGTTTATCTTGCACAGCGGACCCTTAGCACTTATTTGCACACGCTTATCTGACCTGGTATGAAGAAAACCTAGGACCGATGAGGGAGATTTTACATGACTTGAGACGGATATTGATTCCTAACATATCTACGAGTCGCTTTCTTAGAGACAGAGAAGCTTTGGAGGCTTCTTCAGACAGAGTGGAAGAGTGTTCTCCTAAGAAGACTGAGCGAAAATTGAAGGGTAAGGCGATTGCAGATGTTCCCCCATTGAAGAATAAGTATTCGCCTTATTTTAAGAGGGAGGTCAAGAAGAAACCGACTCGACGAGCTGCCAAGAAGAAGGATGGAAATGAGGGGCCTAGCGCCAAGGAGTAGACCTATATATCTGAGTATCCACCCACAGTCACATGCAGACACATTAGTGATTTAGTTAGCCTTTTAATTCCTTTTAGTTTCTTTTGCAAGTTATGTAGTCATTAGTATAGTCGAGCTTAGACTCATCGAATAAGTGTAATCATGCATTGATTGTGGGAATAAAAGAGAATTTATTGCTTCAGTAAAAAAACAGACTTCATTATTTGCTCAAGTACAGACTTGGATGTTTATTTATTTTTTGGACCGCACCGATTAAGGCTGCCTACGTTCCCCTTTTACAATGAGAATTAAGGGGCTCAGGTCGTCGTAGTTCATTTTTAGAAAGGGAAGATAGAAGCGGGGAAATTTTTATTTTATTTTTTGTTTGCTCTAACTTTTGCCTAGACCGCCCTTTGCGGGTTTTCAATCTAGCGAGCTTTTGAACGCACCCTTTTTTTTGTTGCTAGACTGCCCTTTGCGGGTTTTCAATCTAGCGGGCTTCTTTTTGCGTTTTTTTTTTTTAGAGGGGGAGAGTTTAGTCATAGTAGCGTCTGAGCTTGCTGAGGTTGACAGGTTCCTTGAATTCATTGCCATCCAAATCTGCCATTTTAACTGCTCCACCCGAAAATATCTTCTTAATCACATATGGACCGGTCCAGGTGGGGGCCCACTTCCCGAGAGGGTTGAACTTATTGGAAAGTCGTTGCTTCAAGACCAAATCTCCTTCCTTTATGTCCAAAGGCTGTACCTTTTTGTTGAAAGCTCTTGCTGTCCGTCTTTGATAGGCTCGGATGTGTTCCATGGCTTTGAGTCTACGCTCGTCAAGTGTGGCTAACTGGTCGTATCGACTGCGGAGCCATTCAACTTCTGCTACCTGATTTTCTAGTAAGATCCTTAAAGACGGGATTTCCAGTTCGACTGGGAGCACTGCCTCCATTCCATATGTCAGAGCGTAAGGAGTTTTGCCTGTAGCGGTACGGACAGAAGTTCTATACCCCCAAAGTGCCAATGGTAATTTCTCAGGCCAGTCCCTACCTCGGATTGCCCTTTTTCTGATTATCTGCTCGATCGTCTTATTAGTTGCCTCGACTGCTCCATTGGTCTGCGGTCTATAAGGGGAGGACTTGTGCCTGGTAATTTTGAATTCTGCCAGTAATCTATCACATTCTCCGCCAAAGTGAGACCCATTATCTGAGATGATTTCGTTTGATACCCCATATCTGCATATGATATCCTCCTTAATGAACTGTGCCACCTTCTTAGAAGTCAACACTTTGTAAGATTTTGCCTCGATCCACTTGGTGAAATAATCGACAGCTACTAGCACAAAACCATGCCCATTGCTTCCCGGTGGTGTAACCTTGCAATCACATCAATCCCCCATGTCGCAAATGGCCAAGGGGTTACCATGCTGTACAGCTCATGAGGGGGGATATGATTCAGATTGGAACACATTTGGCATTTGGGACATTTCCGTACATACTGGATGCAGTCTGCCTCCATAGTGATCCAATAATAACCCAACCGCGTGATTTTCTGCCTCAACATTCTGGCGTTCATGTGCGGGCCGCATAAACCATCGTGTACCTCTTCCATGATCTCTTCTGCCCGCTTTGCATCTACGCATAGTAATATGAGACCATCGTAATGCCTTTTGTATAAGGTGTCATCTAGTAGAGCAAACTGTCCGGCCAAACGCTTCAACGCCTGCAAGCTTTTGGCTTTCACGTCTCCTAGGAAAGATACTTCACCCTTCTTGAGATAATCATAAATCTGTGTGTACCATTGGTCTTTACTTTCCTCGGTGTCAGCTTGAATCTCACAGCAGTAGGCTTCGCAACAGTAAGCGGGGTTCTCCCTCCGACCAACTCTGAATGGTTTTACAGACATTCCGTGAGGGATTTCGACTAACGAAGCTAGAGTAGCTAAAGTGTCAGTGAACCTATTTCTGTCTCTTGGTAGGTAGTGAAATGTCACTTCTCTTAATTGTCTGACTAGCTCGTCCATGTAAGTCTGATACTGTTGCAGGTAAGGATCAACTGTCTTCCACTTCTTAGATGTCTGATTGATGATCAAAGCCGAATCCCCATATACTTCCAACTCTTTCACATTACGCTCTAAGGCTGCCTCTAACCCAGCTATGCATGCCTCATATTCAGCTGCGTTATTGGTAGTCGTGAAATTGAGCTTGATGGCGATGGGGGTGTGTTCATCTTTGGGATCAATCAAAAGGATTCCCACTCCGTTGCCTCTTTTGTTTGCAGCCCCATCAAAGAATAATTGCCATCTCTCTTCTGTTTATAGGCTAAAGATCCCCTCGTCTGGAAACTCCGGTTCAAGCCCACCTTTCTTACGTACTAGGAAATTTCCGCTAAGCGATCTGCCATGGCTCGCCACTTTAAGCTGCTTTTCTCGGTACATAAGAGATGTTAAATTCCCCAAGAAACACTGACCACTTGGCTAGCCTCATGGATAGAGACGGCTTGTCGAACAAATACTTAATCGGATCCATCTTTGACACTAGTAGAATCGGGTGTGCCAGCAAGTAATGCTTGAGCTTATTAACCACCCAGACTAGCCCGGTGCAAGTCTTCTCCAATGCTGAGTAGTTCATCTCACTCCCCTGCAACTTCCGGCTAACAAAATAAATAGCGTTCTCTACCCGAGAATCCTTGGCTTCTTGTTCTAGCATAGCCCCAACGGCTGTATCTGTCACTGTTAGGTACAATAGCAATGGTTTCTCCGAATGCGGGAGGCGAAGAATAGGGGGATTAACCAAATATTTCTTGATTTCTTCGAAGGCAGCCTGACACTTCCAATCCCAATCTACACTTGTAGTCTTCTTCATCAGTTTGAAAATTGGCTCGCACATAGTAGTCAATTGATTAATGAAGCGGCTGATATATTGTAATCGTCCCATGAATCCCTTAACTTCCTTTTCTGTACGTGGCGGCCTCATCTCCATGATTGCTTGAATCTTCCTTGGATCTGCCTCTATCCCGCGTTCTGTGACCATGTAACCCAGGACCTTTCCTCGAACAACTCCGAACGTGCACTTGGCCGGATTTAGACGCATGGAATGCTCGCGTAGCCTGTCAAAGAACTTCCTCAAATCAATAAAGTGCTGGCCGTCTGACCCTTTAGAATGAATGATCATATCGTCGACGTACACTTCAATCTCCTTATGAATCATGTCGTGAAATAGTGCTGTGACCGCTCTCTGATAAGTAGCCCCTGCATTCTTCAACCCAAATGGCATTACCGTGTAACAATATGTCCCCCATGGCATAGTGAAAGCTGTCTTCTCTTGGTCTGCCTCGGCCATCTTGATCTGATTATAACCCACAAAACCATTTACAAAGGACTTGACCTCGTAATTAGCAGTAGCGTCCACCAACATGTCGATGTTGGGTAGCGGGAAGTCATCTTTGGGGCTAGCTTTGTTGAGATCTCTAAAGTTAACACAAACTCTGACCTTGCCGTTCGACTTGCTAACCGTCACAATGTTGGATAACCATGTCGGATATTCGATGACTCTGATAAAACCCACCCGGAGGAGCTTCTCTATCTCTTCTTTGACATGCATAGACCATTCTGGCTTGATGCGGCGTAACTTCTGTTTGACAGGCTTGGCTTCTGGTGCTAGTGGTATTCTGTGCTCCACTATTGAGTTATCCAGCCCCGGCATATCCTTATACGACCATGCGAACACATCCGAGTATTCTTTGAGTAGCTCGATCAAGGCTTCCCTCTCTGTGCCTTCGAAGAAACTTCCTATTTGTGTCTCTCTTGGATCCTCTTCCGTTCCCAAATTAACACATGCTAACACCTCATCGGCAGCTTGGGCTCGACCTTCCTTTTTATTAATAACTTGCTCAGAAATTTCTTTAATGTATTCGTTATTTAGTGTATCTGCTTCTTCTAATGAATCATTATTAACTAAATTAATGTGATTAAGTTGAGCATTTTTAGTTAATTTATCATTTAAAAGACTGGCTATGAGGGGATACTCGGAAAGGTCTAGCTTTTCATTCATTGCAAAAGGGAATACAACGTTTGCGACTAAGTCATAGTCCTCTGACTTGAGGTCATCAGACTTAGAAGAAGACTCAAATTCAACAGAAAATATATCTGACTCAGACAAAAAAGATGACTCGGAAGAAACAGAGGACTTGGGGGAACTAACAGGAGACTCAACAGGAGGAGGAACCAGTCCTAGCTCTTCAACCATGTACTTCTTTGTTGCTACGAGTCCGCCAAGTATGCACCAATTTTTCAGCTTCCCAGTCATAGGTGTCACCAACGTCCTTGGATCAATGTTGTCTGTCTGCTCCGCTTCAATGACTGCAACTACATCATCCTCTACATTCAGATTACCCAAGTGTTGTAGCAGGGTCTGTCCATCCCATTCCTCTGATACTTCTGGAGCTGCAGTGTTCCCTACCAACGGCTCATCTAAAGACACCTGTTCGAACTGATCTATCAACTTGTCCCCAATCTTGATGGTATATCGGCTCTGAACCATGACAACCTTGCCTCTTTTCTGACGCGGGTCCATAAGAACTGTCTTCAGCTTTGATCTGTCGACCTCTGTATCCCTGAAGATCTCAAAACCCTTACGCGGTTTAGTGTGATCAAACCAAGGTTCATTAAACTCCATGCAAGAAAACTCCTCGCCTTCCTTGACAAAATAACTATTAAGGGATAGGCGGTATGGTCTCATCTCTGCCTTCTTGTAAGGCAGCTTCACTCTCTTGAGATACTCAATTCTCTGCATTTTGGCCTTATCCTCAGGGGTAAGAACATAGCCTAAACCATGTTGGCCGCGGTGATTAATAGCTTCCACTTCCCTTGTAGGTCCTTGAAGATGCTTACCAAGCCCCAGTCCTGGTACAAATCCCATATTCCTCATCATTCTGACAGCTGGTCGCACTTTATCCAACGTCCTCGTGAGGTCTACTACGGAAATCTGTGCCTGTGCTACTAAGTGAAAACCACTGAACATCGAACTGTCTTCCTCATGCTGAATTTGTAGAACATGCTTTCCCCCGGTGCTTGACCCTTGAGACGTAACCAAATCACTGTAGATGACTGTTACTTGGTCGCCTGACTGAAACTTCACACACTGATGTAGCGAGGAAGGGACTCCATTCATTTGATGTAGCCATGGCCGACCCAGTAACATGGTGAAAGTGGAAGGTATGTCTATGACCTGGAAATCGGCGACCATGGTGGTGATTCCGCAAGTGAGAGGCAGACTGACTATACCCAACACCGACCGACTAGTAGAGTCATATCCTCTGACAGAATGAGCCGAAGGTCTTAAATTTGTAGGGCTTATATCGAGGACATCCATCATCCTGGAGGGTAATATATTCACCGCAGAACCATTATCGATGAAAATACGTGGCAGTTTCTTCCCGTTGACCTCAATAGTAATATGCAGTGGCTCGTTGTGATCTGACCCAAATTCTGGCATATCTAACTCCGAAAACGTGATGATGTTTCCAAAGTGAATATTTCCAATCATCTGTGTTACATCCTCCGACTTCGTATCCGATGGTACCAAAGTTGCAGCTAGATTCTGCTCTAACATCATTCTGTGGGCATATGAGGATGTGAGTAAGGACCATAGGGATATGTTGGCTTGGGTTTGCTGAGTGAGAATAGGGTCCTCTTTCTCGGGATATACTACTTCAGTTCTTGGACCAAAGATCTTCTTCGTGCCTTTATCATCTGATTGATACACCTTCCCGGATCTCGTAAGTAAATTAACTCCATTTCTTTCCATATCGGATACTTCTGCTTGAATTTCGGCCAAAGACAGAGGCTTAGAACTCTCTCCCGAGTAGACATTGCTTAATGAGGCAACTTCTCTAGACAATTCTTCAAAAGACAGCATGTAGCAAGAAAATTCTTCATTAATTAAATTTGGGGTACAGACTGACTCAAGTGTCTCACTGTCCGTCACAACAAACTCGATCAGATCGGTGAGGTCTTCTTCTACTAAAGCAACATCACTACCAACTACTTTCTGTGGATTCTCTAACTTCCCTTCTATAATGAGCTTCTGCACAGCCCTCTTCAAAGCAAAACTAGCGCACTTGGACAAATCTGCAGTGGCCTTCGGAACATACCCCTCTAGTGGAACAAGCGCGCCCTTTCTGACAAGAGCCGTGAACACCTTCTCTATTGACAAACCCAACTTCTCAAAAGCATCTTCCATCTCCACCATACTGATGTAATTGCCTTCTATCATGTGGATCCCATTATTAGGAAGGGGATTCCCACAACATTTGGAGACTTCGGCTTTTCCACCTTTCCTTGTCGAATCAAATCTTGCACCAACCGCTTGAACTGAATACAGTGATCAGTAGTGTGGCCCTTGTACTTGTGGTAGTTACAATACTTAGAAGCATCCAAGTTTTCCCTTTTATTTATCGGCTCATAGTTCTCAAGTGGCTTGACCAAGCCCCTCTTTGCTAGCACTTCAAAGACTTTGCCCATTGGCATCCCAAAGTCATCAAACACTTCCCTCTCACGGTGAACATTGCCGTTTCCTCTCATCACATCTTGAACATCCACAGCAACTCCTTCTTGCACATAATTCACTTGACCCACTGACTCTTTCTTTGCTGCAATGTTGGCGGGAGCTCTGTAGCGAAATGAATTGTTACTAGCCCCAGTATCTTTCGGTGGGGTTATCCCAGTGATGCCACTTTCGTATCGTACGCCTGAATCCACCATTTCCCTAAGATTAGGGAAATAACAATTACCGACTGCCAATTTATGCCCGGGCAACAAACATTTGTAAAAAATCTGCTTCTGCTCATTCTCCTTGGGCGGGTATTGAATCTCACTCAACTTGTCATTCCAACGCTTATAGAAATCATAGATTGACTCCCCATTCTTTTGAAGCGTGTGCTCCAAATCTGCTCGATTGACTTGCCAGTCCATATTGGCTTGATACTTCTCTGAGAACACTATGCTAATCTTGTCCCAAGTATCTCTTTCTTCCTCACTCAACTTCAGAAACCAACGAAGGGCAGCCCCCTCCAACGTGCTATGAAACATTCTATCCATCTGCTCTGGCGTGCAGTCCTTGGCCCTCATTGCCAATGTATAGCTGTCTAGATGAGTTTTCGGGCAAGTACCTCCTCCGAACATGGCCATCTTAGGCATCTTGAAGTCTTGAGGCAAAGGTGCAACCTTGTTCGGGTTGAGCATTTTGATAGGGGACACACCTTGTTTCCCCATTTGTTCAGTCAACGCCTTCACTTGCTCTATCAAAGCTAATACAGTCAGGTCTGCAGCAACATTGGATCTCTGGACGGCCGGGGTTTGAATTGTGGTAGGGATGGTAGAATAGGTTGGAATATGGTGTTCAGAGTAAGCAAAGGGTAAAGTAGCAGGAGGTAGGTGGTTTTTGGGTGTGTCTGTAGAAGGCTGATAAGGTCCTTTAGCCTTACTAGAGCTTCCATACATAACTGGAGGTGGGACATTTTTGTAGCTAGGTGGAAGTGTATGAGTATAGTTAGGCAGAGGGAAAACAGGTGCATTAGTGTGGGCAGGGTTAGGAGCGTCGACCGTTTCATCTTCAACATCAATAACTTCATTCCCCATCAAAATAACTTTGTGTCCCCTTTTACTGAACTCCTCTACGAAATGGTCTTTCAACTCTTGGTTGTGGTTCACCAAGGTTCGATTCTGTTCCTCAAGCTTCTCAATCCTCATAGTCAAAGCAGCAAAGTAGGAGTGTAAAGCAGGCGGGATGTCGTTGAAGTTGGGGTTGATTGAACCTCCGATCGAAGTGACTGGTGTAGAGCCGGTTGCAGAGACAGCTGGCGAGCTTGTAGTAGTGGAGAGAGGCAAGGTTGTCATTGCTGAACGTAGAACGCGGCCCGACCTGAGCTCTGCGGAATTTCCAAAAGACTCGGTTTTAGGAGAAGGGTTGACTCATGCAGTGTACTTGCTTGAATTTTTTATTTATAAAAGCTTTGTCTCTTTTAGACCTACTAAGGTTGGAAGGGATACCCCTTTTCGCAACTAACTAAAGGTCCTAAAGTGGTGGATCCTAATGACTAACCATCTTGTATAGACACTTAATATGATATTTATGGGAAGTACTACAAACTTATGATAGGGTAAGATCTTTTAACAAGCACTCATCCTTACATGGCACATCCTTTAAAAGGAAATCAATTTTTTAGTGCCCTTTTCTCTCTATAGATCTTGACTTATCACTGATTCGTAGTGACTACACATAAAGACCTTATTAATTGTCTACATGAAAAAGCTAGTCAAACCAACCGGTCACAGGGAGTGTATTCCTAGCAAAGTGGGTGACACAAGGGTTAGGTTTTAGGCTCCCACCGTGCAGCCGAAGCGCACTGATGAGTGGATGGCCAAGTGAGACTCGAAGGGAAGCGACATGATCACCACACTTCCCGCACTTTGGCTTCTCCGATGGGTTAAGGGTGTCTGTGCAGTGTGACACGGACTCTAGTGGTAGTGTGAGGTAAAAAAGTCTAATTCTTTTTAAAGAAAAAAGAGAAAGATTTTTTTTGTTTTATGAGATGCATGCATGCAATGCAACAGTTAAGAACGGAGAAAATAAAAAGGAAAGCAAAATACAACACCACAAAGGAAACGAAAGTCTGACCCACTAAGTTTGAAAAAGTTCAAAACAGCCCCCAGCAGAGTCGCCACTGTGAATACCCCATCCCGATGCAACACGCATTCGGAAGTTTAAAATAAATAATCATGGAAAGTCGGACCGAAATGGGATATTCATTAAGTGACACTCGATTTAAACCATATTAAAAATATTAGTTTAATTTTATGAGAGTCGCCACGCCGCTTTGATATAGCCCAAAGCATTGAAAAAAGGCTAAACATGTGATTGGGTTCGGGGGTCAAGTTACAACAGAAGAAGAAACGTTATCACTCCTATTGCCCGACGGATCGGTCTTTCTAGCATGTGGGGTGTTGGTTGTGTGCGGTGTTTACAGGAATAGATAGAAGAAGCGGGATCATGCATAAGGAGGAAGGAAGAGAAAGAATTAATTGATGATCATACCCTAGAACCTTTGATTTAGGCCCTCGGAAGGTGCACTAATCAACGTTCATCCTTGGGGAATTGTTGATCATGGGATGATTATTACTAAGGTGGAAGGAAAGAAATAGTTCCTAGATCCATCGGGTTTCTTGGACGAAACCTTAGATCATCCTCGGCTATGCATACTTAAATATATTAAAATAGTCCTAAATCTAGCATATAGGCATAATTAAAACATATTAAGCATACAAATAAATCATTTAGTATAACAATAATAATAATAAAGAACGGAATAAAAGACTTACCAATTGTGGCAAGGCTTTGGGGGTCGAATCTAGCAAGATTCGAAGAATGTTGGGAGATGTGCGGGAGGAAAAATCAAGTCTAGTCTTGACTTTCCCGTTGAAAAGTGTGTGTTGAAAAATGTGAACCTAGTGCACGTATTTATAGTGCTCAGGAAATGGGCTGGACTAAAGGAAAGGGTCGATCGGCACTTCTTAGAAGGGTCGATCGAACCTTAGAAGAAGGGTCGATCGGCACTTCCAGGAAGGGTCGATCGGTCCTTTTCCAGGCGTGGCTTTCACGCTAGCTGCTGACGGCGCGAGAAAGAGAATGTGTTAAAAGATTAATTTAGGGTTTTGTCAACCCTAACCAGTCCAAAACATTTAAAATGTCTTTTTTAGGACCGGGTACTAACACCTCTGCAATGGCGCCAAAGGGAAGAGAAGTAGTCAAGGATAGTAGCATCAATAATCTGCAAGGGGGAGGTAGCAATGGACAAAATGGTGGGAGATTCCATCCTGCATAACGACTCGAGGTTCGATGACTT
The DNA here is from genome assembly GCA_022495995.1 of Adenophora triphylla var. japonica. NCBI lineage: Eukaryota > Viridiplantae > Streptophyta > Magnoliopsida > Asterales > Campanulaceae > Adenophora > Adenophora triphylla. The sequence goes on from JAFEMH010002903.1 coordinate 95,916, forward strand.
GGGTATGTCCATAGAGGAAGTCTTCAACAGCTTGCTTAGAACTGGCATGATTAAGCCACTGGACAACTATAGTCCTATCCGCCCTAATCCCAACCTCGATGCTAGTAAATATTGCAGATTCCATCAGTTCCCAGGGAATACCACCAACGCCTGCGTAACTCTCAAGAAGATTATCCAAGGACTTGTTGATGAAAAGAAGATCGAAAAGTCTCCTCGTCCCAACACCATCAAAAACCCTCTGCCCAACAACAATGTGAACTTAATCGATTTTGGTCAAGATTATTTCGTGAATGTAATAGAGTTTGAAGAGTCTGTAAGTGGAAAATCTAGTGGTGATTGTAATGAAGTCATGACTGATGTAAATCCTTGTTTCAATGAAATGAAAGATAATTTCTGCTACGTCTTGTATCTTGATGATTTGTATGATTTAAATAATGCTGTTGATTACGATGAATATGAGGAGCGTTTGGTCATCAACGCTATCTCTTCCGTGGTTCCCAAAGAGTCCCCAATCTCTTTGGAAGAGCTCAGAATAGCAGCTAACTTGGAGGCACCAGTGTTCGTGAACGAGATAAGACAAGCAGCGTGGCCATACAGCATTCGCCCTGCTCTGCTTACACTAGCAGAACTTAAAGAAGCTAGCAGAAATTTCGTGTCTGAGAATGATCAAGAGGTTAACTTGTTGACACGGTCGGGAAGAATGTTGGGAGCAGATAGCGCTGATCCATCCGGGAAGGGCAAAGGAGTTGCGGTTTTGAACCCCCAGGCCTCTCGAGATCCCTACAGATCAGCAGGAAATGAAGAAATCCAAGAGGACCCAATTTTGACGCAGTTGAAGAGAACCCAGGCTGATATCTCTTTATGGTCCATGCTCACATCTTCTTACCCCCACAAGCTAAAGTTAGAAGAGGCTCTATCCAAAACCAAGGTGTCCGTCAATGCCACTCCAGATGAGGCCTGCCAATTGATCGAAACAGCCCAGTATGGGAACATTATCACTTTTACAGATCTAGATTTGCCCTCTTATGGTTCAAAGCACAACGAGCCTCTGCACATCACCGTGCCCTTGGAGGGGCGTCGAATCCCCCATGTGTTGGTGGGTAACGGTTCGACTATGAACGTGCTTCCTGGAAAGATGATGAGCATGCTAGACATTGATGCACAGAGTCTTAAGCCATCCAACCAGACTATAAAGGCCTATGATTCGACTTCCAGAGCAGTGTTGGGGATTGTCACTTTGAATCTGTTATTTGGGGGCAAGGAAATGGCAGTGGAATTCCAGGTCATCGATATTCCTGTCACGTTCTCGGCGTTATTGGGTAGGCCATGGATACATGAGATCGGAGCGGTAGCCTCCACCCTCCACCAATGTTTGAAGTTTGTACAGGATGGAGTTTTGACAACCATTTATGGGGATAGTGTCACTATTGGGGAGACCAGCACCAATACCATGCCGGTAATGGAAATCAAGCTTTACCAAGAAAGTATGATGCTTAGTGGTTTCATGATCAAAAAACTGAAAGGGAAGGTTTGCACTATCGATTTAACAACTTCCATGGACAAAATTCCTCCCGTACTGAAGATGATGAGAGGCATGAGCTACATTCCTGGCCTGGGGTTAGGAAAGCGACAACAAGGACCGTGTAAGCTTGAGATGCCGGAACCTAAGAGAAACAGGCGAGGTCTGGGATATGTTGTGACTGGAGAGGATAAATCATATGACAAGGCCGAAGCACTTAAAGAGCGGATGACCCTAGCTACCGGCAAGAGATACAAAAAGCCTGATGTGCGCCCTTATAGCTGGTCTCTAAACAAGCACTTTGTCAAGGAAGATGGAGAGATGTTCGTTTGCCCGGAACCAAAGCTAAGTCAGACGGAAGAGAGGGTGAAAATGATAAGAAAGTTTGCCACCAGCCAGGACCCGATGAAGGAAATGTTCGTCAGTCTGCCCAGGAGGCCAGGCGTTACTGCCACCTATGAGAACAGCTACCACTTTTGGGGGCCCGACTATGTCAATCAGTTTGAGAAGCTTGCTCTAGATGAGCTTGTGATGCACAAGATCTGCGATGCAGACCCTGTAGACATGGACGGTGATTTGGCAAATCTGTTCGGAGATCAGGGGCTGTCAGAGCCTGAAAGCGGCATGCATACAGCAGAGGTACCTGTAGAAGGGTTTGTTGTTGCTAAAGATCCCCGGGATTTGATCGACTTTTCTTCAAATGACGAGGTAGTGGCCATGTTGGAATTTGAGAAGGGGCCAGTTGTGGATCCGAACATTTTGGTGACAGCTGTAGAGAGGCCGTTGCAGAATTGGACTTCATTTCAAGGACCGGTCGCTAGTAGGTAGACTATGATCAAGAAACTTGGGCTCAAGCCTCATCCCAGTCCCTCTGTGTCTAAGTTCGTCCCCCATGTTTTGAGTCTTTCCCCTAAATCCCTTGTAATCGAGTTTGATTCCTCTGATAGGTCTGACGTCCTCACGACTGAAGACCGTCGTCGTGTTGTAGATACTGTTTTCCCTTTTGCTCTCAATAAAATGGTCGATCTTTTCGAGTATCCCGTGATTGCAAATCTAACGATTGAACGCTTAACAAAAAATGAGCATCAAGATTTAAAAATAATTAAACCAGAATCAATCGAAGATAATGCAGACTTAATAGGTGAACAATTTTTAGAAAATAATTCAAAGCAGGTTTGTGAGCGAAAGGAAAGCCGGGCCCAAGCTGTCGATGAGATATTGACAACGGTGAATCTGGGAACAGTTGAGGAACCCAAAGAAACGCAAATTGGTAGCTTCTTCTCCGGAGTTGAGCGGGATACCCTGATCGATCTACTCAAAGAGTTTGTAGATGTCTTCGCCTGGTCCTACAAAGACATGCCTGGGTTGGACACATCTATTGTAGAGCACCGGATACCCCTGGATCCAGAGATCAAGCCGATCAAGCAGAAACTGAGGCGGATCAAACCCGAGTGGTCTTTACAAGTCAAGGAAGAGATTGAGAAACTCCTACGGGTGGGCTTTATCAAGGTGATCGAATATCCGACCTGGTTTGCAAACATCATGACGGTCATAAAAGCAAATGGAAAGGTACGGGTTTGTGTAGACTTCCGAGACCTCAACAAGGCTAGTCCCAAAGATGACTTTCCCCTACCGAACATTGACATGCTTGTGGATGCAACAACGAACTATGAAGTCAAATCCTTCGTCGACGGCTTTGCGGGCTACAATCAGATTAAAATGGCCGAGGAAGATCAGGAAAAGACAGCATTTACCACTCCTTGGGGCACTTATTGCTACACAGTGATGCCGTTTGGACTGAAGAATGCTGGGGCTACCTATCAGAGGGTCGTCACTACCCTGTTCCACGACATGATCCATAAGGAGATTGAAGTGTATGTTGACGATATGATCATTCATTCGAAGGGGTCAGATGGACAACATTTCATTGATCTAAGGAAGTTCTTCAACAGACTTCGGGAGCACTCCATGAGAGTAAATCCAGTTAAGTGCACCTTTGGGGTTATCCGCGACAGGGTCTTGGGGTATATGGTCACATAGCGCGGTATCGAGGTGGATCCCAGAAAGGTCAAGGCAATCATTGAAATGAAGCTGCCCAGAACTGTTTCTGAGGTAAAGGGTTTCATGGGCCGTCTACAGTACATCAGCCGATTTGTCAACCAGCTGACTTCTATGTGTGAGCCAATATTCAAGCTACTGAAGAAGAATCAGGAGGTGATCTGGAACGAAGAGTGCCAGTTAGCTTTTGAGAAGATCAAAGCGTATCTCGTCAATCCTCCCATTCTTTGTCCACCTCATGGGAGCAAACCTCTACTTCTATACTTGACAGTCACAGATACAGCCATTGGGGGCATGTTAGCGCAGGAAAAGAAGGACTCCAAGGTTGAGAATGCCATCTATTTCGTCAGCTGCAAATTCCAAGGTAGCGAGTTGAATTACTCCGCCCTAGAGAAAATGTGTGCAGCTCTGGTTTGGGTGATCGAAAAGCTAAAGCACTACATGTTGTCCCACACAGTACATCTGGTCTCCAAAATGGACCCGATTAAGTACCTGTTTCAGAGCGACAGAGGCAGTATCTCTACCCGACTCGCCAAATGGACCTTCTTCCTAGCTGAGTTTGATATTAAGTATGTGATCCGGAAAGCAATCAAAGGACAGACTTTGGCAGATCAGTTGGCTGACTCCCCCAGCACAGAAGCTCGAGGACCAGATCTCCAGTTTCCGAATTAGGGGATTTTTGTCGTAGAAAATGGCAACCGGTGGCAGCTATTATTCGACGGTGCAGTGAACAAAAGAGGTAATGGCATCGGGATGGTATTAGTAGATCCGAATGAGATGCACACCCCCATAGCCATCATGCTAAACTTCTTGGTTACCAATAATGCAGCCGAATATGAAGCTTGCATAGCCGGTCTTGAGGCTGCCCTTGAGCGGAATGTGGATGAGTTGGAAGTGTGTGGTAATTCCCAAATGATAATTAATCAAGCCACCAACAGATGGAAGACGACAGATCCGTGTCTCCAGAAGAATCATGCTTATATCGCAGAGCTCGTCGGACAATTTAAGGACGTGTCATTATAGTTCCTGCCGCGAGAAAAGAACAGATTCGCCGACGCACTAGCTACTCTGGCCTCCTTGGTGGAAATACCAGAAGGAAAGTCAATCAAGCCGTTCAGGGTCGGAGGCGAGAAAATCATGCATATTGTTGCGAAATCGAGCTCGAAACCGTCGATGAGCTGTGGTACAACCAGATCTTTTAATATCTCAAGCATGGTGAGGCATCCTTCCCCGTTGATGAAGAGGGTGAACTAAAAGGTATCCGTGCCAAAAGTCTGCAAGCTCTGAAAAGGCTATCAGCACAATATGTCATACTTGGCAATGAGTTATGGAAAAAAAGGGAAGGTTGCCCACTCCTGCTCTGCATCAGCAAAGAGAAAGCTCAGAGAGTAATGGAAGATGTTCACAATGGCGCCTGCGGACCTCACATGAATGCTCGATCCCTTATGCGCAACATTATCAGACTGGGTTACTTCTGGATCACCATGGAGACTGATTGCATCCAGTTTGTGCGGACTTGCGACAAGTGTCAACGGTTCTCCAACCTAAACCACATCCCTCCTCATGATCTATATTGTATGACAACTCCTTGGCCCTTTGCAACGTGGGGAATCGATGTCATCAGGAAGATAACTCCATCCGGGAGCAACGGACATTCATTTGTTTTGGTCGCAGTAGATTACTTCATAAAGTGGGTGGAAGCTGCGTCCTACAAAGTGCTTACAGATAAGAAAGTTGCTCGCTTCATAAAGGAACAAATCTTTTGCCTCTATGGAGTCCCGAATGAGATCATCTTTGACAACGGATCCCATTTTGAAGGAGAAACCGATCGTCTGCTCACTGAGTATAGGGTTAAGCGCCATAAGTCATTGCCATACAGACCGCAGACAAACAGTGCTATTGAAGCTGCCAACAAAAATCTTGAGCGAACCATAAAGAAAATGGCCGAGCGAGGAAGGGACTGGCCGGAGAAATTGCATCTAGCATTGTGGGGCTACCGCACTTCAATTCGGACTGCTACCGGTGTAACTCCATATGCCTTAACTTACGGAATGGAGGTTGTCATGCCCATTGAGCTAGAGATTCCATCCCTCGGGGTATTACTCGAGAATGAAGTCAATGAGATTGAATGGCTCCAAAGTCGATACAATGAGTTGGCACTGTTGGACGAACGCAGATTAAAGGCCATGGAGCATAACCGGGCATATCAGAAGAGAATGGCCCATGCTTTCGACAAAAGAGTGAAACCCAGAGACATCAAGGTTGGTGATCTGGTCCTCAAGATGAAGCCTTCAAATCGTAGCAAAGGCACTAGGCAAATGGGCACTGTCTGGGTCGGGCCTTTTCTAGTGAAGAAAATATTCTCCTGAAGAGCTATGCAATTTGATGCACTTGGACAAAGAACTCCGTTCCTGCACCCCATCAATGGCGACAAGTTGTGGCGGTATTATGTTTGATCGAGTCTTCCCCTATATAAATAAAAAGAATAAAAAAAAAGAAAAAAAGAGAAAGAAATGAAAATAAAGGCGCAATAAAATTGTCCCAAATGAGACTGAAAACCTCCCAAAATGCAGTCCATGCAAAAATAAGGGACGCGCCTGGTGCTAAAAGAATATACCCAACTAGGCTGAAAACCCTAAAAAAGGGCAGTCTAGGTAAAAAATAGGGTTGCACCATATCCCCCTTTCATCTTCCCTTTCTTAAACACAAAAGTTAATTGAGTCAAAATAAGGAGACCTGAGCCCCTTAGTTCTCTTTGTAAAAGGGGAACGTAGGCAACCACTCGTGGTTCGATCTAAAATGCTGCAAAATCTCAAATCTTGCCAAAATGTGTTTTGATTACAGCTTAGAGGCTTTTCAAAGGTACATTATAAATTAATATTCTTTTTGATGAGTTCAAGCACGGCCTGCTTTCGACTCATATAACCTGCTGCGAATAAAGGGCAATAAGTTTTCAAAACTCTAACATCTATTTTGTCTGCAATAAGTAATCAAGGGATACTCATGTTCCATACAATAAATCCCTCCTTCAAACTACAAACAAAAGAGTCTCTTATCTCTCAGATAAAGCGTTTAGGAGCTCGTCCCCGCTCCCGAACTTGCATCTCTATTCTTCCTTTTCATCGGTCCCCGGGAGGTCCTTGGCCTAGGAATGTCAAATAAGTCGATTTGTGCCCATCCTAGCTCGGGTATAATGTGCGTCGGTGGCTCGATCGCACTGGGCCTCCCTCAAAGCTGCCCTAGCAATCCTCTCTTGCCTCAAGGCCTCTCTGCGAGCTATCACCTCTGGATCATCCCTCATAGCAGCTCTCCGGATCTCTTGCCTCCGATAATCCTCAGTAATATCACCGATGACATCATCTGGGTTCCCCCGGGCCTCTGTATCTCTGAAAGATCGGCTGATCGGGTAGTTTGCTCCCAAGTATTCCCGATGGAGAGTTTCTATCATCAACTGCACAGGACCCCATTGCTCCTCATACTAGATCAAATACTCTGTAGTCAAGAATGTAATCCTCTCCGCCTCGCCGAAGGAGTGTCCACGTGGGAAGGAAATCCTCCAGAAAGGATCGCCGAAAACCGCACACTGGGCCTGGGCCATGTCCATCGAAACAAAGACGCCCATCGCCCGCTCTCAAATCCCGCACAATCTGCTGAGGGTACCCATACTGCCTACTCACCAATGATGGGATGCAGAAGGAAGATACATGCAACCCTGGTAGACTGACTACCACTGACCCATCCTGAACATATCTCATGGTGTGTAGCCCCCACGCTGGAATCCAAAAAGCTCGGGACGCTAGCCTCGTACCGCGCCAATCTCATCTCGCCAACCGGCCGGCCGCCGCATCTCTCAGCAGTCTGCGTGGCCTGGTCACCCAAGGCATCGCCGTTTGACCCTCTGGTAATGGCCCAATCAAGCACAACCTCTCAGAAAGCCACAAAGATAATACAGTGGGGCTGCCTGCACCCATGAAATCTGAGCCTCCTGCTAGCCTATCAATGCCATGGTAGGTCTCGGCCAACAGCAATGGTACAATATCCATCTCCCCTTGGCCGGACCGGATTTGACTAAGGTCCACACCTCGGTCACCCCTGAGTTGCCTGACAATCTCCAACAATGCACCCGGACAGACTCCGGAATATCCACATAAATAGTAAGCCGACAAGGTGAACAACATGAATATGTCCAAAGATGTAGAAAGATCAAACAGCCCAGGACTGGAAAGGCGTAATCTGGCCATCCGGGTCAAGTCTACGAGTCCATCATCAAGAATCATAGATGACACCTGATCTGCTGGCAAGCACAAGAAAGCTGATAATTGCTCCGTGATTGACCGACCGTCCCGGGGAAATGCTACAGTCTATTTTTCTCCGCCTCACCCAAGCCTGTCAATGCTCTAAAATCCTCCATGGTCGGCGTCAAATCATTGTATGACAAAGTAAAGACGTGCCGCTCCGAGTCCCAAAAGCAGGACGCAGCCCGGAGTAAATCCCAGTCAATCCTCCAGTCTTTCAAGGGCCAAATGCATGGCATGTTGTACCGCCTGTCAATGACTTGCCTATGATGCTTTTGGTGAGATCGTGAAATTTCGACAAAGTCCTGATGAAATTGATGCTCCCAAGAAGCTACTTCTCCGCTATAATACTCCATTGCAGTTGAAAGTACCAGTCTTTACTAAAGAAATCGCTTGTCTGTCAAGCTGGGGCTGCTGGTTTCCTCCTACTAAAAGGCCAATGTCTGCAAATGAATCCTGAGCTGATTTAAAAAGGGTCTGTTACGAGCTTCCCCCAGTCACGCGACACAACTTGCCCAGCAGGCATGACATGTCGGGTGACACATCTGGTCAACATTAGACATCATCAAAGTTCCTGCAAGTCTTCCTTCCAAGGTGCTCCCCCGACTCGCCGTCGCTGCAATACACCTCCCATCCTCACACATATTCACATATATGCACGGGAGAGGATTCACTACACCATATGTATCACCATACACACTCACCCGATACAGCTCCACCATCTCATGTACAAGCCCGACAAAGCCGATCTTTCAACACAATAATCACATTTCTTTCATTCAATCATCATCCCGTTCCTGGAGAGGATGGATTCGTGCAAACAAGATAACATAGTTTAATCTTTGCTAACAGAGTAGCATAGTCAGAGTACAATAATTAACTGAGCATCATCAAATCTCGAGGACTGTCCCTCAGCCAAAATCGAGACAAAGATTCCAAATCTAGCAGTCCCCCCAGCAATGTTCATCAGTATCATCAGCCCCGCCGCCAAAGCATCAGCAAGAATCCGTTCGAACAAAGTTCACGACTCCAAAGTCAGCCAACCATCAACAAATGCCATCCCTCATACAGAAAAATAGCAAGTCATCAGCAACAGTGGTCTAAGTCCCTCTGGCAGCCACCACCACCACCAGCAACAGCAACCTAAGACCCTCCGACAGCTACATCTATCCCCAGCAGAATCAACAATAGCGTGAGTCCCCTGGCAGCTACCATTCACCAACCAGTGGTCTAAGTCCCTCCGGCAGCCACGACCATCATCAACAGTAGCGTGAGTCCCCTGGCAGCTACTCTTCACCATCACCAGTGGTCTAAGTACCTCCGGCAGCCACGACCGTCATCAACAATAACGTGAGTCCCCTGGCAGCTACTCTTCACCAACACCCAGTGGTCTAAGTCCCTCCGGCAGCCACCTTCACTATCAAGCAGTTTCTCTAAGTCCCTCCGACAGCCACCTTCAACATCCAGTGGTCTAAGTCCCTCCGGCAGCCACGATCATCATCAACAGTAGCATGTACAACCTCCCATCAAGCAAGTTGCAGCATGAGACCCTCCGACAGCTACAACTCTCCATCAACCCTCCGCGATCATCAGCCGTAGCATCAGTCCCTCCGGCGGTTACAGGTAAGCACAACAAAGGTATGAAAGCATATCTCTACCATTTCTTGCTCCTTGTCGGTTTCGTTTTCGAACTACGATTTGGCTTGATTCCCTCCTAGGGATACGTAGAAATCCTTTCTCCAAAGGTCCAGCCATCCGATCTCACCAGATCATTGTCCCGCCATCCGATCTCACCAGATCATTGTCCAGCTATCCACCTTATCCCCTGCCGCTCATTGGGATTGGATCTTATTTTATCGACAACCTCACTTCTTCCATAAGTGACGTTGCCGAGGGGCTCTGTAAGTACGCCAATCCAATTCGCTACCCTTTTAGGTGCATTTTAATACGATAAAATTGTATTAAGGGGCATTTTGGTAAATTCCCGGTCTATTCCGAGACTTCTGGAAACATTCCATAAGTTTCTTGCGAAGGAAGTACCTTTTAGTACTTTGCTCATGCTAAAGGACATACAAGGAATAAACCTGTTTTGGACCTTTTGGGTATTTACTCAGAATGTTCCAGAACCTGGTTTTGGCGCCAAAAGCGGTTGGTGACACCTTGTGTCACGCGACAAATCAAGGCATGGAAAATGGTTACAGAAGGTCGTGCGACACCTTGTGACCATCAACTGTAACCTATAAATAAAACCCTACCCCTCTCAGAAATGGATCCCAATTTTCACATACTGTTACTCTGCCAAAATAGGAGCGTAACACACACACACTGCAAACACACCTCTCTCTCTCTCTCCTAGCCAAAATCCCTCCAAGCCTCTCTCAATTCCCTCCAATTCACCTAAATTCACCCACCAATACTTGGATCCTCCTTCCATCAATCCTTCTCAGTTCAGTTCGTCCCAGAAGAAGTTTTTAAAGGATTCTATACCAAACTTGGTATAGAATTCGTGGATACTACAAGGGTAACACTCCAAATCCTTCTTCTCTCTCTTACTTTGTAATTTCTATAATTCAATCATCTTATCTTCATCTGATCTCAGTAATTCGACTCCATCTGTCGTGATTACTGAGATCCAATTGCAATCTCTCTGTTTAATCATTGTGTTTTGAATAATTGAATGCTTATGGTTTGATCATTGTTGGAATTGGTATTTGATTCCCAAGGGAGTGTGGATCTACCCATATCCACACCCCCTTGGTCGAATTGTTGTTAATTGTTCATTTCAAAGCGTAATTGGTTGATTGTTTAGATATGTGTTGGTTTTTGTCTATTCTGTTGTTCAATTGTTAGATCTCTGCAGATGGACACCTTGTGTCACGCGACACATCGTGCCTGGGTGGATCCTGTGTCACGCGACACATCCAACCATGCACGTCCTGTGTCACGCGACACACTTTGTCTATTTGCAGAGATTACTTTCCTTTGTAATCTATTCTGATCTAATATAATCGGGATGTGGCCTCCCTAACCAAATGGCTCACAAGTTGTAAGATCTCAGTTCAAATCAATAAAATTCATTGTTTATCACATTTATTCATTATCATTGCTTGCACACACTTTGGATTATTTGGATGTTTGATTAGAAAGACTCGTCTCCGGACGAGGCGTGTTGGGTGAACTCTCGGTTCTTCCCAACACGTAAGTTGACCCCCGGATCCATTTTCTCTTTTAAAGGTTTTTCAAAGTGTACCTTAAAACATGGCGTGGCGACTCCTTTTTCATCATCGGAAAACAAAAAATTTTCGGCGAGCGCACATTCAGAGGCATGAGCCAGATTTGGGTACTTACAGCCGTGCCTTTGCGGTGAATCAACAACAAGCGGCAGATTCCTCCACCGTCATAGGAGGTACTATTTTTATAGCAAGTTTGAGAGCACGCGCACTTATAGACCCTGGATCATCGCATTCTTATGTTTTCATGCATTTTGCATCGCAATTGCATGCTTCTGTTGAGTCTATGTCTTATGTGCTAGAAGTATCAACTCCTATGGGAGAGTGGTTGGTAATCGATGAAGTGTTACGTGCCTGTGATGTGCATATATGTGATCATGTGTTACTGCTGATTTGGTAGTGTTACCTATACATGATTTTGATGTTATTTTGGGTATGGATTGGCTAAGCAAGTATCATGCTTTAGTTGATTTTCGTAAGTTGTTATCTTTTCAGTCCCGAATATGCCTAAGTTTATTTTTTAGGCTATTCCTTCGATTGGGACTATTCGTGTTATTTCTTATATGAAAGCTAGAAAATTATTGCTTCGTGGTTGCACCGGATTCTTGGCTAGTGTTTTTGATACTACTAAAGTGTTTCCTGAATTTGGGGATGTACCAGTAGTTAAAGAATTTCTGGATGTGTTCTCTTCAGAGTATGTGTGCCTCCGGATAGGGAGATAGAGATTGGGATTGATTTGCTTCCAGGTATAGCTCCGATATCCAAGGCACCTTATAGAATGGCTCCAGCTGAATTTAAAGAGTTGAAAGCTCAGTTGCAAGAGTTGCTTGATCGGGGATTCATTCGACCTAGTGTCTCACCGTGGGGAGCTCCGGTATTATTTGTTAGGAAGAAAGATGGGTCCTTGAGATTATGCATTGATTATAGCCAATTGAACCAAGTGACGGTGAAGAACAAATATCCTTTGCCTCACATCAATGATTTATTTGATCAACTTCAAGGTGCAACAGTCTTTTCGAAGCTCGACTTGAGAAGTGGATATCACCAGTTGAAGGTCCGTTCAGATGATGTTTCCAAGACTGCTTTTCGTACTAGGTAATGTCATTTTGAGTTTCTTGTTATGCCGTTTGGGTTAACAAATGCTCCAGCCATTTTTATGGAATTGATGAACCGAGTTTTCAAGCCTTAGCTCAATACTTTTGTGGTTGTGTTTATTGACGATATCCTTGTCTATTCTAAATCTCGGGAGGCGCATGAACAACACTTGCGAATGGTTTTGGCGGTGCTACGAGAGAAGAAGTTATTTGCGAAGTTTATCAAGTGTGCTTTTTGGCTCGAGGAGGTTTCTTTTCTAGGCCATGTTTTGTCCAATAAAGGAATTACCGTTGATCCTTCCAAGATTGAAGCTGTTTTTAGTTGGAAGAGGTCAGAAAAAGTCACCGAGATCCAAAGTTTTCTGGGTTTAGCCGGGTATTATCGAAGATTCATTAAAGGGTTTTCGAAGATTGCTACACCTTTGACTCAGTTGACTCGGAAGAATCTACCGTTTGTGTGGAATGATAAGTGTCAATCTAGTTTTGAAGAATTGAAGAAGAGATTAACTTCGGCACCTATTCTTGTGTTACCGAATGGGAATGATGGTTTGGTGATCTATTGTGATGCTTTGAAGGAAGGTTTGGGATGTGTATTGATGCAAAATCGGAAGGTTATTGCTTATGCTTCGAGGAAATTGACTTCTTGTGAGCAGAACTATCCAACTCATGACATGGAGCTTGCGACTATCATTTTTGCGTTGCACAAATGGAAGCATTACCTTTATGGAGCAAAGTTTGAGATTTTCACGGATCATAAGAGCTTGAAGTATATTTTCTCTTAGAAGGAGTTGAACAACAGACAGCGTAGATGGATGGAACTTTTGAAGGATTATGATTGTACCATTTCTTATCATCCGGGCAAAGCAAATGTGGTGGCGGATGCTATCAGTAGAAAGTCTTATGTAGCTTCAATGATGGTTCGGGAATGGAAGATGTTAGAAGATGCTCGGGATTGGTGTCCCCGGGAGTCGAGACATGGAGCTATATTTGCGAATATTAGTGCTTTGCCAATTTTGATTCAACAAATAAAGGAGGCTCAAAAGAATGATTCCGAGTTGAAGAAAATCATGGATAAGACTATAGATGAAAAATTCAAGGAATTCCCTCTTAGTTACGATAGAGTATTGACATTTAGAGGTCGGTTGTGTGTACCTAACCTTGATGAGGTGAAGCGCCAAGTTCTTGATGAAGGCCATAAGTCTAAGTATACCATTCATCCCGGGAGTACGAAGATGTATAAAAAATTGAAGCAACATTTTTGGTGGAATAATATGAAGAGAGAAATAGCGGATTATGTATCGAAGTGTTTGACATATCAACGAGTTAAAGCGGAACATCAAAGACCTGCCGGGTTGCTTCAACCGTTAGAGATTCCGGAGTGGAAATGGGAGCATATAACGATGGATTTTGTCACGGGATTGCCTCGTACTAGTAGGAAGCATGATGGCGTTTGGGTGATTGTGGATAGATTGACGAAGTCCGCTCATTTCCTACCTATTGACATTAGCTATTCGATGGAGAGGCTTGCGAAGTTGTATATTCATGAGATTGTGAGATTGCATGGGGTTCTGGTTAGTATTGTGTTAGACCGTGATCCTAGATTTACTTCCAGATTTTGGCAGGCGTTACAAAAGGCTTTGGGTTCAGAATTGAGATTTAGCACGGCATTTCATCTTCAAACTGATGGCCAATCCGAGAGAACAATACAGATTTTTGAAGATATGTTGCGAGCTTGTTCAGTTGACTTCTCGGATTCTTAGGATGTTCATTTACCTCTTGTTGAGTTTCTCTTATAATAACAACTATCAGTCGAGTATTGAGATGGCTCCTTATGAAGCTTTGTATGGAAGGAAATGTAGATCTCCGATTTGTTGGGATGAAGTCGGGGAAGCCAAGCTTTGGGGTATTGATATGGTTCGGGATTCAGTTGAGAAAGTCAAGATTATTCGGAATCGATTGATTACGGCCCAGAGTAGACGGAAGAGCTATGCCGATCAGAGGAGACGAGACCTTGATTTTCAGCGGGGAGACTTTGTATTTTTGAGGGTTTCGCCAAAGGTGGGAATTAAGAGGTATGGTAAGAAGGGTAAACTAGCTCCGAGGTTCGTTGGACCTTTTGAGATTTTGGAAAGAGTTGGAAATCTTGCGTATCGTCTTGCATTGCCTCCTTCTCTTGGGAAAATGCATAGTGTGTTTCATGTTTCAATGCTTCACAAGTATGTGTATGACCCCTCTCATGTATTATCGAGAATACTCGAGGATATTGAACCGGATATGTCATACGTGGAGCAGCCGGTTCAAGTGATTGATACTAAGGTGCAAGAATTGAGAAATAAGAGTATTCCCTTCGTTAGAGTTGTTTTGAGGAATCATGATGTGGAAGAATCAACTTGGGAGCTTCGGGAGGAGATGGAGCGGAAATATCCTTGGTTGTTTGATCTTCTTGGTAAGTAACCTAAAATTCGGGTCTAATTTTCTTTTAGGGGGAGTGATTGTCACGACCCTAAACCTAGGTTCTATTTTTGATACATGCTTAATCGTAATTATAGAGTGCGTTGCATTCATTAAAATGTTTTGCATTTTGTTGTGGCAATTATGTATTAGTTTAACATTTTTATAACTTATATGATATTTTAAATATGTTAATAAATTAAATATAATTATTTAATGTGTAAATGAAAATATTAGGACGGTGTAGTGAAATAATAATATTTGAAAATTTAATTATAAACTTATAAAAATCATGAGGTGCTTAAGTGAATATATTGGAATTTAAGAATTTTAATGGGAAAATTCTTAAGCCATGGAGTAGCCTAGGTGGAAATAATCCATGTTTATCCTTGTTTGTTTAATGGAGAGGTCATTATTCATTTAACAAAACCAAAAACCCTCCCAGCAAGTCTTTCTTCCTCCTTGTGAAAAAAAAAGAGTCCAAACCTTGTTTTTCATTTTAAAAATCCTCCATTAATTCAAGAAAAATCCGTTTTTCGATTCGTTCGTTTCTTTATGTTCGGGAGGAAAAGGGGAGCATTTTCATCTGATTAGAAG
The DNA here is from genome assembly GCA_022495995.1 of Adenophora triphylla var. japonica. NCBI lineage: Eukaryota > Viridiplantae > Streptophyta > Magnoliopsida > Asterales > Campanulaceae > Adenophora > Adenophora triphylla. The sequence continues at coordinate 111,160 of JAFEMH010002903.1, forward strand.
TTGAAGTTTGTCATTTTGATTTTGAGGTAAGTTATTATATTTTCCTTCAAAGTATGCTCATTTAGTGTTTAAAAATGATATGATTGTTGCATGTTGATTTGAACCATTTTACTTGAGTTTAAAATGGTAGAAATTGTATTTGATTGGGTTTGGAAATGTAAAAATGGCCTTTGGATTGGTTGGAAATGGTTTGAAGTAAATGGGGTTGTGTTAAACTGAAGTTGGGATTTTGGTGTTGTTATTTGAGTTGGAAAAATGGACTTGTAAATATTCAAAAGAGGTTGCTGATGTTTCAGCTTAAAGGCTGAATTTTGCTGAAGGGCACGACTCGTGCCCCTGGTCACGAGCCGTCCCTCTTCAGTCATTCGTGATACGAGTCGTGCATTTTTTTAGCACTCGTGCAGACTAGGGTGCCCTGCCCTATTTTGCTGAGGCATTTTTAAAGCCATGTAGGTCCAACTTTATAACATATCTTTTAACCAATTGAACACTATAATCCAAGTACAACATATAAACTACAAAAGGATGTCTTTATATACCAATTGTGATATTGGGAAGATAGTTAAATACTTGGTTAAAGTAGCTTGGAACACTTGATTTCCATGGAACCTAAATGGCTTTATATCCTTATATGGTTGATGATAGATCCTTGAATTGTTATATTAAGTGTGTAGACCTTATGTGTTACACCTTATGGACTTGTTTGACATCTTTTATGGTGTGATTATTAGGATTCCCTACTTTGGAATCCTAAGTTAATTTGAATTGGTTCAAGGATTGTTTAGCCGTTGTGCTACTTATGATTGATACTTGTTATCATTTTGTTATCATCTTGTTATGATATATTGGTATGGTTCCCTACTTTGGAATCATCGATTGGTTGTTTAAGCAAGTATTTATTACTGTGCTTATGTTTAAAGTCCAACTGGTACTTGATTGTTTGGGCAGTGGTATGGGATTATAATGGCACCCGAGCCGAGTTCATTGTAATCCATACAATGGGTCCATTTTCCCCTTCCATTGGCCATGGTTTGGGTAGTGGGCTAGCTCCCCTTTTTAGGGTGTAGTCTAGTTGCACATTGGGGTATGACTTTGTGTCATTTTCACCCATTTGTTCATTTGTGATTGGGTTCCAGAACCGCTTCTTCAGCTGTTGATGTTGCTCAGATTGTGATATCCTTTTGAGGATTAAACCTTGGCTCAGTATCCTTCTAAGTGTTACATTATTGCACTTATGTGTTATTGTATATATCCTTCTTTATGTTGACAAGATTGTGATATATACATGATGAGTATGTGGATATGTGTTTTCATGATATGAATTGCATCTCACCCCGTCCTTTTATTGCTTTTTTAGATAGGGGCAAGCCAGGGCATATGCCACGTTGAGCACGGAGAGGACGCCAAGTTGGGTTATATTTTGGGCAAGGTATTTTTGTAGTGGTTTACATTATATAAATGTAGAACCAAGGGGTTAGTATACCCGAGACTTAATATGTTATGTCATGTAGAAGTCATTCCTCACAAACATGGCCTCTTTCTCAGTCATCATAAGTATATTCAGGATATTCTATCTAGGACTAATATGTTGGATGCAAGTTCGGTTCCCACTCCCATGACACCTGATGCTTCTCTCTCGATTCATTTAGGATCTCCCATCTATGATCCTACTGAGTATCGTACAATTGTGGGGGCCTTGTAGTATCTTTCGTTAACTCGTGTTGATATCTACTTTGTTGTTAATAGACTCTCTCAATTTATGCATGCTCCTACTAATGTTCATTGGGCCGCCCTTAAGAGAGTTCTTCGTTATTTGGTTGGCACGAGCCATCATGGGTTATTGCTTAAACATAATTGTCCTCTTATACTACATGCATTCACTGATGTTGATTCGGCTGGTGACAAGGATAATTATATTTCTACAACTGGATATCTTATTTACATTGGTTCTAATCTTATATCATGGAGTTCTCGTAAGCAGAAAACTATAGCTCGTTCCTCTACTGAGGACGAGTATAAAGCTGTTGCAGCAACCACAACTGAGGTTTTATAGGTTCAAAATTTGCTTAGTGAACTACATGTTTCATCTTCGGATCCACCAGTCATTTATTGTGATAATCTAAGTGCTACGTATGTTGCATCAAATCCCAAGTTTCACTCGAGAATGAAACATCTAGCTCTTGATTATCATTTTGTTCGTGAACAAGTCCAAGCCAAGAAATTGCGTGTATCCCACATTTTCGAAAATGATCAACTTGCTGATGCTCTTACCAAACCGCTTCCTCATCCAAGATATCTCGAAATCATGTCCAAGATTGGTCTTTCCCTCTGGCCGTCCAACTTGAGGGGGCATGATAAGGAAACTACTTCTTATAAGGAAACTACTTCTAGATCTCATTAAGCTACAAGCAATATGTTTTCCTTTTTCTATTTGTATTCAAATTCTCTTTCCTAGAATAGTTTCCTAATTGTATTATGAAAGCCTTACAAGACTTATATATATGGGGGCTTCAATTCATGAATAAGAGTTGAGATGCTTTTCCAATTATTGTGTTACTATTATAGAAAGACCCCAAGCCTGAACTTATTCTTCGAAATGTAAAAACCTTGATTAACAAAACACCCATGTTCTTGGGTTTTAGTCTAGAGGTTTTCTTCATCATTGGATTTTTTTTATGCATAGATTGCCTCGTACTCCCTTGGTTGTAGCCTCCCTTACACACCCCTAAAATTCAAATCAAGCAACATATATAACAATTTTAGAGACTCAAAGATAGACACAATATTAGTGAGTATAAGGAACTACACAAATATTAGAAAAAATATCAGTACCATAAACTTCGTTTTCAGTTGCAGTATTTTACATGAATCGACATTTTCATTTATATTAAAGGATCAAATTTCAACTCTCAATCATAGTCTTTCTACAAACTACAATTCCAACTTTGATGCTAGTTAAAAAGGAGGCTTTATGATTTGCTCCGCGAATTCGATTCGATTAAGCATAACGCAAAATTGCCAATCTCATTACTATGGTCTTTGACTCCGTGTACTAAGAGGAGAGGGAGACGGGAGGGACATTGGGTAAAGGGTTGTGCGTGTGAGAAAGATGAGAAGGCTTTTACCGTTCATGATCAAATGCCTTAAAAAAAAACTGCCTCGCGGTCTGTAAAGGAGAGGAGTGGTGGAGTTAAAAACATTTTGGAGTGGAATAATTCAGGTCGTTGGATCATTTTTTTCAAGAATAAATTTGACTGTTCTTTGTCTCAGCGATTACTTTGAATACTCGAGTTTCTGAAACCCATTTCTACAACACACTAAATTTCATCATCCTCCCAAAGAAATTTGTATCGAAACCCATAAAACCATGATTACCATTGGTTAATCACAACAAACAAATTCCCAAACAATTTACTATCAAATTAATGAAACCTCAAAGGCCTTATAAAAGGCTCGGTAAATGCAATGGAACGAAAAAAATGGGCAGCCACCTCCAATTATGATTTGTCAACTATCAAAAACCCATTCACATGTGTACAGATGATCACATCTCCTGGGGCAATTAACCTATGAGCAAAATTCACAACTACGATAGGAGTTGTTGCTGCAGGAAGAATCAAGGGCCTTGGATGCATGATATATCTCTTGAATAAAGGAAGAGAGGATCTAACTAAAAAATGTGAATTAGGATCATGTTAACTGAAGAGATTCTGAAAAATGGGGTTGAACGTAGTTTTTTAATATTACCATACCATTAGGCAGTTTTTCATGGATACTGGGTAGTTTTCTAAGACAGTTTTTTTTGTGGGAAGTGGAGAGAAAAGTGAGATTAAATTTAGACCGTTAGATCAATGCGTAAGGATCAATCTCAGTCATTCTTTGTCTCGGCGATTATCTTCATTCTCTATTGTAATATAGACTAGTACTCTCTTTCCCGTGCCAATGGTATGGGACGGTACGCATGTTGGTTGTTGGTAGAGTAAAAATAAATAATGATAATGATTACGTACGGATGACCTAGGGTGAAAGAGAAAAAATAAAGCAAATAATGAATTAACTAAAATAAAATCAAATACAAACAATTATCATTCAGAAATAACGTATACGAGTACATATTAAAACACTTAAACATCAACTACACTATTAAACTTACTAAGTTATAGAATAAAAACCAAGATAACATTAAATAAAAAGTATCATTCAGTTAAGCTTGTTCTGGATTTATAGTCTTGGAAACCTTCTTAACGACTTCCACTGTGTTAAACAACTTAAGCTTCACCATGGAAAATTGCCCCAGCACATCCTACCTGGTTCACGGGAAACAGATAAGTAAACAAAAATCAGCCCATAAATGAAATTCAAATTCCATACCTTTCCAAGTCCATCTAACATCGTAATTTCCAAGTCTATCTAACACTGTAATCACCTAAATCCCCATATGAAATCATAAGCATAATGGAGATATACATATTAGTATTGAAAATGATCGTGTAATTAAAAACAAAAATTTAACATGTTAATTGTCTAGTTTTAGACTATAGGTAGGTTGAATCAAAATTATAATGCAACATTCGAATAAAAGAGGTAGGGGTAAGGCTAACCACTCGAGAACATAATTGGTTCAAGCGATGACATCGATATCCTCGAGGATGCGAGAAATGGCTTTGTAGAGTCCGACGAAACATGACTGACTGCAGAGTTGGTGTTAAAGGGCCCCGTTCAGCCTCTCTGCCACCTTGGCCGGTGGTCGCTCTTCACCTGCTCCCAATACACCTTCAGACATTATACTTTATATGCACAGTATTACACTATATTCATAGAGAATCCCAAATTTCCATTCTTCAATTTGTGGATTCATCTTAAAGGGATAAAATAACATGGCATAACTTATGCTCTTCATTCGACAAAAACCCTCCTATGAACTGCCATCTAATTTTGCTCACTTATTAATCACAATGAAACAATGCAATACTACATCAAACATTATTTGGCACCATATCCTTGCTTAAGTCACTGGAACCGACAATCTAAAAACCGTGATGCACCTAAGAAGTATAAAAGTAGTATCTACGAACATTATAACTAACAAATATAACTATAACTAATAAATGAACTTGGGTTAGATAAAAGTAGAAATTAACAGAAGGGCTCCTAGAATTTATGCGTAGTGCTACATCGTACCTTCCTACTAATTAGTCAATATTCCAATCAGAAGAAATGTCGATAATTTCGACTCCTAGGCAACCCCCATTTTCATCTCAGTTGTTACCGACACCATAAGTACCAACCTCTCCCTCTCTAAACTCCCTCATCCCAGACCTATTTGATGATGGTAACCAAGGTTCCAACTTCTCCTAAATCGAAGATTACAAATTGTGGATTCAACTCCATTGGCCCTATGTAAATATTCAGCAACTTTTCTTCATAATTACCTCCATTTTGATCCCCTATTTCACCTACCTTCAAGAAGCATGCAGCAGCACCAATGCTTCCATACCCTTCTATTTCTCATACTTGTTGCCCCTACATAGATTCTTAGTCAACACCCTACTGGTTATTGGTAGATTCACCTTTATATTTCCAGTCCATTCCATTTGATGAGTCCTTAACCTCTTGAATCACCAATGCTGTTCAATTAATAAATATGGACCTTCAATAGCTAGTAGTTGTAAAATGAAATCAATGAATTCTTAATGGCCCTGCTTATCTGTTGTTCTACTAAATCAATAGCATTTGAAATAGCCTAAAATTGCCAAACACACAAAAGAGATCTCAAATGCTTGTTTTTTTAGTGTAATGAGATTATATCTGAATCATCCAAACAAATGGGAATGTTAGCGACCTCTTTTCGAGAGTCAAACAACATCATCTAATCTGAATAACCAATTGAGAAACAAAGAAAAAGTGAGTTTTATATAGATCAATAATCTCTCCATCCTATAATTGTTAAGTTCCAATCATTAAACTTTCAAATATTAAAGAGGAAGAGAGGAGAGGATGAGAGACAACCAAGGAAAAAGAGGGTAATAGAATACTCCCCTTGTCCCAAAATGAATGTGCAAAGAAATTCAAATTTTCTCTTGATCAGTAGCAAGTTTGAAAAGTTTTTGGACATCCATTACAGGATGAAAGAGTAATAAGTAAGTCTCATTAAGATTAGTGAAGAAAATGTAAAAAAGATAATAAAATATTTGAATAGTAAAAATGGAACTATCCTTATGAGATGGAGAGAGTATATAATTGTGTATAACAAATAGCCTCTATCCGTAGAAAGAGTATTCTTTTACTTTTGCTAATCAATTTGACCGTATTTCAAATTCTGGCATTCCATTAATTGCCTAAAAATATATACACCATCATTAAACTACATATAAATTTATGCAAATGAATTGGTGTACCAATTTATAGGGACAATAAAAAGTTCAAAATGTGATAACTTTTCATGGGTGACCACCAATATAAAAGACTTTTAATAAGGTGAAGAAGAAATACTTACTTCTGACAAAAAAAAAAAAAACAAAACAAAAGAAGAAATACTTACAGTATTAGCAATGACAACCCCCCATCCTTCATCAAATCCATTCTTCACCAAATAAAATTCGAAAAAAGAAATATGTTTTGAACGGAATAAAAGTGACGGGCTAGGCCCAATGAGCGAAGCCCAATTATTCAGACATTAATGCCACCACATCTCTAGTGGGTCGGCCCAATTATTACAAGGCCAAGGCCCATCACCCAAGATCAGTCGACCTAGCTCATTGTCCGACCTCTATGGTCCCGACCTAACTTTGTTCGACATACGATCGATATCTCTTACAGAGTATCATCCGGCTACATCAAGCAGTCAGGTCGACCTAGACTCAACAGTCGACCTCGACCTACAAAACATACGTCGACCTACAGAAGCAGTCAGGTCGACCTAGACCCAACAAGCGTCGACCTACAGAAGCAGTCAGGTCGACCTAGTCCCAACAGGTGACCTCGACCTACCCAGCAAGCGTCGACCTACAGAAGCAGTCAGGTCGACCTAATCTCAACAGGCGACCTCGACCTACCAAGCAAGCGTCGACCTACGAAGCGCCGGGTCGACCTAATCTCAACATGCGACCTCGACCTACCCAGCAAGCGTCGACCTACAGAAGCAGTCAGGTCGACCTAATCTCAACAGGCGACCTCGACCTACCAAGCAAGCGTCGACCTACAGAAGCAGTCAGGTCGACCTAATCTCAACAAGCGACCTAGACCTACCCAGCAAGCGTCGACCTACAGAAGCAGTCAGGTCGACCTAATCTCAACAGGTGACCTCGACCTACCCAGCAAGCTTCGACCTACGAAGCGGCCAGTCAACCTAGTCCCAACAGGCGACCTCGACCTACCCAGCAAGCGACGACCTAATGGGTCCAGGCGTGCGCACCACTCTTTCCATAACCGGTTCCCTACAAATCAGGAGCCATTCAAGGACACGTTCTCAAATCATGTAATTGTCCCTTAAATTATGGAGCTCATGCAGTCCTGCCAAAAATAACCGCCATCATCATGGAATTATAAATAGAGAACAACCACAACGGTTCAAAGGTAACTGCAATTTTGTCATTTGAATACAACTGTTCATTTACAATATTTGTTCTCCAAAACACAGATGCTTATTCTCACGCCGGAGGGTTTGCGCGGGGTAACTCCCCGCGCCCTAACGGTGTCTGTTTTGCAGATCGTCCGTTCGTTCGTCTAGGAATTCAACGCCGCGTTCCCGACTGATTAGGTACCCCCGATATCACCCATTTTATGCATGATCAGTTTGGTTCCATTGCCGGGAACGAGAACACAAAGAACGGCGGACAGTGACAATGGAAAAAATCATGTACCACGATGTATATACACGGAAGAACAGGCCCTCTAATGGTGCCTATTTTTATCAAATTCACGGAAGAACAGGCCCTCTAATGGTGCCTAGTTTTATCAAATTCGTGGACTAGGTTGAGAGATTAACAACACATGCCGCCCACCGAAGCACTTGCACAAAAATCCAGGTGTACTCTATTTAAATATCTTGCTCACAAATCGCATGTGCATAATTTTGTTATTTGCAATTAAATTGCACACTTTGTGAATGTGAAATTGCTTAAATTGGGTGCCATCATCAACTTAGCCCATTTTTATACTTAGACATTCACAAACAGTCCTAACTTCAACCTCTGAAAATATGTGGAAAAATATATGCATATATTGCTGCCATGATTACTGCTTTCATCAATTGCTTGGTTAGGGAAATAATAAAATTAGCTATTGGCGTGCAAGCATCTCAATCAGAATAAATAAATGGGGCTATAACATGGATTGCCTTGACTTTTGCTTTTGACATTAGTCTTTCCGGGAGTATTAGCATGCAATTAATGGCTCTATTTTTCTCTCATGACATGTTGTTGCAAAGAATATGTGGGTGAGGCAATGCACGACTAAACACAACCACAACTTGATCAAGACAGGCAATGCAACTCCATGCTCTATATGTTGAACCGAAAACAAATAAAATACCCAAAGAAGCATGTTATCGGCACGTGAAGAGTTTTGTTGGAGACCAAATACCGAAAATGGCAGTCTATAAATTGCTGGGGCAGGCCGCTCGAAACTCACCAAATGCAGCCAACCAAATTCCTTTACCGGCTAAGACTTCACTCAAGATCTCCGTATAACAACGGAAATTCATCTCATATTCCTTCCCCGGAAGACAATTTTCTTTGATTCAAGCAATACGGCCATCGACAATGAGGCTCAAGCATCACGAGGGGTGGATCACCACTCAGATTCACATGCATATGCACTTCGCAGACATCTTTGCCCACCTACGGAAGTGCGGGTGATGCAAATCAGATAGGAACAACAATAATAGGCCCAAGATGACTTTTGGGGCAACATCGAGAGAAGAAAGTAAATCACGGGCCAAGCAATATAGCAGGCCGAGCAGATGTATCCATGCTTGAACTACCCGAGTTGAAGTACATCATGAAAACCAACTTACCTGTCAAGTACTATAGCCGGACGAACACACTTGCGGGACGAGCATGAGGATACGCCAAGAGCCATGTTGATAACCATCAAGATGTGCTTGACCTTGCCCAACTACCTATCACCAAATCGTTAAGAAATCCACGCTCAATCGAGACAAAATCCGACCCTTATCGGGTGCATTGGTTCCACATCTACGCTCAATTTTCTGAATCCGGTTTACAAACATACTAATATGCTTAATTATGAAATTCGTAGTTGTACTACGTGTATCTCTAATTAATTGCTTGCACATTTGCGAGGTAACAATAAACAAAGAAAACATAGGCCCGCGAGCAAATTCAGTAGCTAGCCAAGGAAAGATGGAGCAGAAGGCAGGGACTACTAGCTCGATTCAAATTCCAACACATTGCGGCTAAGTTTAACACAAGTAATCCAAGCGATCGAGATCGGGCTTCGAGGCGATGTGCGGCAAGAACCCCCTCAAATCAGCCCCAAGAAGATTGACAAGCAACCCAATTTAAATTGAAAGCTCAAACTTCGACATGAACAAATCTTGACCGCAAACATGAGAAGGAAATCGACAATTATGTTCATATCTTTTGGATCTTAAGAAAGCTTCATGGAGGAAATACGTAGGAGTGTCTATGCTAATTATACAGCCTTTATACGTACGTCAAAAGAGATATCTGATCTAGAGGGAGAACTTTCATCTATTAGAAACCTGCTATATGCTCAGGCTACTTTAATTCATGGTTTAGCTGAAGGGGTTCACATTGATACCTCATTTGTCTCTGTTCCTTATAGTTCAGCTTCAAATGGTTTATCAAGCGATGGAGATAGAAATCCTTCAAACCTAGAGAAATGGTTAATCGAGTTCCCTGACATCCTTGATGTCTTATCAGCTGAAAGAAGAGTGGAGGAAGCTTTGTCTACCCTTGATGAAGGTGAAACACCTGAAGCAAAAGAAAAGAAAACATTGAGTCCTGATGTTCTCATGTCACTGCAAACTGTTTGAACCATCTGTACTAAAATTGCCTTATCTCCCTTTCTAGACCTCTAAACGACGAACCGATTTTTTTGTATGAAAGTAGACACATGTACCTTTCCAATGAGTACCTTTACGTCTTCTGGAAGTTTCTAGATCAGAACAGTTTATTTGTCAAAGTTGATCAAAAATCTGGTTTTTCAGAATCTTAAATCAGCTTCATTGAATCCGTTTTCTGAGCTTTTGCTCTGCCCATCGATGAACTTGTCAACAACGGATGTTCCTGTGTCCGAAAATTCGAAGTGTTGAAAACAATTCGTGGAGGCAAGCAGGCCTTCCGACCCTCAAGCACGAATAATCTTCATCAGGTGCATCAGTTTCACATATGTACTTAGTTTTTTCTTTCGAATTCAATCTACGTCGTAATAACATGCTTAAATATGCAATTTACAAACTATATGTATCTCTGATTGATTGCGTGCACTTATGCGAGGCTAATCGAGGAGAACAAAAAGCCTGCTAATAAATGTAACAGTTAGCCAGGCAGCTCACATCCTTGCTCGACCAAGAAGGGCCGACCTACAAGCAGTCCAAGCAAGCTCAAGATGTTGTGGACCAAGGAAACTGCAAATCAAGATCAGGCCTGACACAAGGCCTCGAACAGAGTTAAAGAGTTAGACCACTCCCAAATTGGATCCTAGAGGGTTCACACTTCAATTGGAAAATGGTCTCATCGTGAAGCATCTTGACAAAGTCAGCTCGACTGGATACAAATTAACTCTTCAAAAGAAATGTCGACCAACAAACCAACGAGCACTTCAAACAAACAGAAAGATCTTACCTCGTCTAATGCAATAGCAATGACATGGAAATCGGCTCCAGGCTCCCTACAATGAGAGGCCATGGCCTCCACACATATATGGCGAGCAACACAGCCCTCTGTTGGAAAAATTCGTTATACGTGAAGGAAATTGTGTATTTTCCTTACATGAATCGTTTGTCGTTTGACAAAGATTATTGTGGGTTCATGTTCCATGTTGTGAGAACATGAAAATGAAATATCTAGATGTCCAATTTGATATTGGATAAGAAAGATATGATAACTCAAAGTTGATGGGTTGAAAGTGTAACTTTTGAAACTTCATCAAAATATTGATGTTTCATAAATCTAAATTATTAAGAGATTAATTGGATATTGATGATGTTCCATAAATCCAAATTATTAAGGGATTAATTGGATACATACCAAGAGTCTTGGGGTTACAAATTGAAAGGACCTTCATATAAAATCCTAGGACTTTTGGTGGAGCTGAATGAGAGTTACCCACAACAAGAAACTAGAATGTTTTTTCATCAATCTTTCCACCCTCCCTCTTGCAATTTGTTATCTTCTTCCTTTGGTCTCCTAGAGAAATATCCATGGTGATTTTGTCCAAGCATAGGGAAATTCGCCGGAAAAATTTAAGTGCAAAGTTGTTCCGGTTCATCCGTTTTATCCTGGGAGACTAACGTCCATTGAAGACCTCGAGCACTCGTAGTGAGGGGGCGAATTAGTCTTAAGGAGAGTGTGTTTCACACGACTCGGATTCAAGCAAATTCAAGATGACGATTCAAGGAGGTTACGACACGGATTCAAGCAAACTCAAGACAATGAATTTACGGTTTTCTCTTTATTATTTTTATGTTGTATATTATATTTCAATTCATTGTAATTCTTTTCTCATTTGTGCTCGATTGTATAGATTTTGTCTAACAATCTTAAGACTAATTCTCCTATTTGAGAAAGAATTACAGATTTGAAAAATCCGGTGGATCAATGACCACAAGAGAAAAGATGTAAAGAGATGGCAAAAAGAGACGGAAAATTGATGGAAAAGAAGTAAATTTCTAGCAGATTTTCTATGACCATCTGTGGAAAAACTTCATTTCCCGGTTCGTTAACCGTTGGATCGAGCTCAAATTTGGTGGGCATGTTCCTGACTTATAGAAGAATATTCTGGACGGTGGGATCGGAAAGTTATTATGTGAAGATGGAGATAAAAATTCCAGAACAGAACAGTTTTTAAGGCTAAATTAATTACTTGAACTTATAGTGAATTAATGGATGAACATCGAGGATGTTGAAACGATTGTGTAAAATAGTTGTGGTGATGCCACTTCTAGTGTTTATACAATGGATGATAGATCTCTTATGATTCATGGAAATCATAGTGAGAAAAAAAAAATTGAAAGTTCGTTTGAACTAAATTGAGGAAGTGAACGGTTAAAGATGTCATCTTTAACGTTCTTATGGTTCACAAGAATCATATTGTGAAATGAATAGTTCATTGGAACTATGTTGATAAAATGAACGGGTAAAGATTTAATCTTTAACGTTGCATTTTATAAATGAAAAGTTCGTTGAAACTAAGTTGAGAAAATTAACGGGTAAAGAAGTAATCTTTAACGTTAACGAAAAGTTCGTTGAACTAAGTTGAGAAGATGAACGTTGAAAGATGTATTTCTTTAACGTTGCATATTTTCAATAATTTATTGACAAAGATGATAGGGCTTCTTGAACGGAGTTGTTAAATCCTATTAGTGTCAATAGTGATAAAAGTCACAAAAATAAAAATGGAGCTTCTTGAAAGAAGTTGTTAAATTCCATTGTTGTGAACATTGAAAAATGTTACAAGAACAAAAATCATAGGGCTTCTTGAAAGAAGTTGTTAAAACCTATTGGGAGAATATGTGACTAATGTCATAAAGATAAAAATAATAAGACTTCTTGAAGGAAGTTGTTAAATCTTATTGTTGGTGATAATGACAAATAACACAAAATATTTAGAATGAAAATTTCTAAAAGAAATTGTGTATTTTGTAAATGAGAATGTGATTTTTCTCTAATTTAGAGGTGCTCCAAAATGAGACCTTTAAAGTTTTGGAATAATTAACCTTCAATTATAATTCCATTAAGAAATTTAGAGGTTTATAAATATGAGTGGTTATAAGAAATAAATTGTGTTAATTCTTCTATTGAATTAGCAATTTATTCTTGGAGTTAATTCTCTAATTAATTTAGAGAGTTATATTTTTAACAACAAAGTTATAATTGTTAAAAATTAAAGCCATTGGTTGGTTTGTGTAGAGACAAATCTCTAATGGAATGTGGTTGTTCCAAATATATCGGATCACCATAGTGAGAAGTTAGAAAATTTTGTTGGCCTTGACTTTAAGTGATGGCAACAAAATATGTTCTACTTGACCACCTTGAACTTAGAGAGATTTCTTTTTGGAAGATCCTACAAAGTTGGGTGAAAATGTGATGGATGTTCAAGCCGTGAGTGCGGCTGAAGCATGTGAATTTTCTTTATCGGAACTATATACTTAATGAATTGTCGGATTCATTATAAATCATATATAGTACGAAGAAAATTGCAATACATTTGTGGGAGTCGTTGGACTATAAATATAAAATCGAGAATGCGGGTGCATTGAAAAATCATCTTAATCCGCTTTCTTGTTTTTAAATAGTGGACTCCATAAATGAAATAAAAATCATATGGAAGAAGTGGAAATAGTATTCCATGAAAACCATGTAGAATTGATGGTGTTGAGTGAAATTCTCAAGTGATGACAATAATTGAAAAATTGCTTCTCACTTGAAAATATTTTTAAAATCACCTCAAACATAATGAATGTTGAGGTGTGTGCTATTCATCTTTGTGTTGGAAAAGAGAATAGAACTTTGAAGAAAAAGTTGTCTAACATTTCTTTTGGCAAAAGCAAATGTGATGAAGCATGCCTAAATGCTTAATACAAAGACAAAGTGAGTCAAACTTGTTTGAATTGTCAAAATCATTTGAAAAGTCAAACGTGTTTAAAAAGCCAAACTTGTTTGAAAAAGTCAAGCATATACCTTGTGTCTTGAGTGACAATTGTGATGTCATCAAGAATGAACTTCATGATGTTGGAATGAATGAAATGAAAGGGTATTCAAGTGATTAATAATGAGAATGAATCACTTTTTATGGTCAAACAAGACTTATCAAATATATGCTTGAAGCTATAATCAAGTCATATTGATGCTTGAGGGGTGAATGTTATTCACTAGATGATGGTAAAATGTAAATTTGTACCTTTAACATTGCTTGCTAAAAAGCAAAATGTTGAATCTTATCTCTTTAAAGAAAAAGTTGAAAATCAACTTAATAAAGAGGTAGTGATAAAACACAACTAAATGTAGTTTGTGTATATATTACACTAAATACTATTGATTGCATATGGTTGGGTATGTTTACAATAGTTGTGATTATAGAATTCTTGTGTATGAATTCAAGATTCAATAATGGAATCATGAAGCACTTCTTTCTTTAAGAATATGTTTCCGTATAAATTAAAAGATGAGGCAAACTCATTTAAACGGATTCATGATTCAATAGAAGAAGAAGAAATTTATCATAAGGAATGATAAAGAAGAGGCATGACCTCAACATAGCAAATGAGGTAGGATAAGAAAATTCTATGGCCCGGATTTTCTAACCTCCATGATAGAAAGTGAATCACAAAGTTATAAAGACATTAAGCTCTTTGGAAGGATCTTTGTGAAAATAGGCCATTAAAAGTAAGATTGATTCCATCTTGGAAAATCACACTTGAAAACTAGTGGATTTACCTCCGAGTAGTAAATCACTAGCATATAAGTGAATTTTCAAAAAGAAAATGAAGACCGATGGAACAATCAATGAGTACAAGGCTAGACTTGTAATTGATGATTACAAGAAAAATGAAGACCTTGATTACTTTTATACTTATTCTCTCATCACGAAAATAAAGAGTTGTATTTGCAATTGCTGCATAGCAAAAAATTTGAAATACATCAAATGGATGTAAATAATTTGAAATACATCAAATGGATGTAAATAACCTTTCTAAATGTCGATTTAGAAGAGAAAATTTACATAGAATAATCTGTGGGGTTTGTTGTATATGAGCAATGAAACAAAGTGTCCACAATGTACACCATGATCAAATGGTGTTAATAATGAAAATTGGCATTATTGCTAATTTTGGGACTAACCCGAAAATGTGGGGGTGAGTATACTTTGGAAAATAATTACCTATTGGAAAGATTTCCCCAAGAAAACAATGAGATGTCCATATGAATTATGGAAACGTAGGCCTACGTACTTGTTAATGTGGAGGTGTTTCGCAAAGTAGCAAGTCCAATTACCAAGGAAATTGAATTTGGTTACTAAATGGTGGATTATGTTTCAAGAGTTATGTTCATAACAATTGTGGATATTGGTTTGTTATATATGATTCAATAAGTTTGAATATATATAAAAATTAAAAGAAAAGAAAATAAATAGAAACCAAGTATTGATGTCAAATTCATGGAAGTGAATATATGATACTTTGAATGAAATAGATCAAAGTGTTGAAACGGTTCAAGAAATGGAACCTAGAAGAAAATGTGCTAGTTTGTAAAGTCATTGTATGACTTGAGACAAGTACAAAGGTAATGACATCAAAGGTTTGATTGTGTGGATTTAAATAAGAGTGACTACATCACTTTGTTAATTAAATCCAAAATACGATATGTTAACTAAGAAAAATTCTAGTCAATTTGATCCGTTGATTCAAATTCAAGGAAAACTAATGGACTCGTTGTTAAACAAGTCATTAGACGGATATTCTTGATAAATTTGATAGGATCAATAGAAAATCACTAGAATGAATTTGTGTTAACACTTGTTCTATGGATAAAGCTTGTGTTAGAAAGATGTTATATTGCTAAAGTCAATTTATGATTGACATGACATATAGCAATGTGTGTAATGGTAGTCTAGACATTTATGTCTAAGACATAATACCATTAAACAACTACTTTCAACTAATTTGACGATGTGAAGTCAAATGATAAACGGATCCGTTAACCAAAGGGTTAAATAGAGAGTTAGTTGAAAATTCGATGAGGGAAATGAGACGTAAGCCTCTTAAAAGTTAAACACAGCGAAAAACCCAATCTAGATGACTGGAGATCCCAAGAACTAGATTCAATGGGACAACCTAACTGTTAAAAGACTTGCAGCGTCACTGTGGGGGGAACCAAACCCAAGTCCATTCCTGTTAGTGACATCCCGAAAGGACAAGGATAAGCTTATGGCTTTTAATGATTGTTACGCGTCGAAAATTCGAGCGGGGTAATACGGGTTACCTTTAAGAAATCACCTAGGTGAGAAAGAAGTGGGGCCGCTTCGAGGAGAATTGTGTGAGGCTCAATTCTTAGACCTCTCTCCTGAGAACCGGGCAAAATGTTCAGGGCCATGAATGAACATAGCTATGAGAATTGAACTATGTTAGGACGTTACTTGTGTCAAGTATATGATCGGCTACACAAAAAGCATAACGGTTCAAGGACATCGCGTCTACCGACTTGCGAGTAGAGTAAATATGCTTGTACGAGCGAAGGTTCAATGGGCATTCCCACACCTATCGTATGCAAGTTTTCGTCTATGGGACTCTATCACCAAACTCGTCATTAATTTCCTTCATGTGGGGATTGTTGGAAAAATTCGTTATATGTGAAGGAAATTGTGTATTTTCCTTACATGAATCGTTTGTCGTTTGACAAAGATTATTGTGGGTTCATGTTCCATGTTGTGAGAACATGAAAATGAAATATCTAGATGTCCAATTTGGTATTGGATAAGAAAGATATGATAGCTCAAGTTGATGGGTTGAAAGTGTAACTTTTGAAACTTCATCAAAATATTGATGTTCCATAAATCCAAATTATTAAGAGATTAATTGGATATTGATGATGTTCCATAAATCCAAATTATTAAGGGATTAATTGGATACATACCAAGAGTCTTGGGGTTACAAATTGAAAGGACCTTCATATAAAATCCTAGGACTTTTGGTGGAGCTAAATGAGAGTTACCCACAACAAGAAACTAGAATGTTTTTTCATCAATCTTTCCACCCTCCCTCTTGCAATTTGTTATCTTCTTCCTTTGGCCTCCTAGAGAAATATACATGGTGATTTTGTCCAAGCATAGGGAAATTCGCCGGAAAAATTTAAGTGCAAAGTTGTTCCGGTTCATCCGTTTTATCCTGGGAGACTAACGTCCATTGAAGACCTCGAGCACTCGTAGTGAGGGGGCGAATTAGTCTTAAGGAGAGTGTGTTACACACAACTCGGATTCAAGCAAATTCAAGATGACGATTCAAGGAGGTTACGACACGGATTCATGCAAACTCAAGACAATGAATTTACGGTTTTCTCTTTATTATTTTTATGTTGTATATTATATTTCAATTCATTGTAATTCTTTTCTCATTTGTGCTCAATTGTATAGATTTTGTCTAACACCCTCAAGCTTGGACAGTCAACATCAAATACCAACATACTGACCAGAAAAGCAATCAGAGAGCTTGTGGTTAGAAAAGTTAAAACCCTTAAGCCAATTAGTGAAGGCAACATGCCTTCCAACCTCCGAACAGAGAGAACACAACAATCCAATACATGCTACATATCAGGTGTAATCCTTCCAAATCTCCTGTCGATATTGACAATTCGCACTTCACAACCTTGTTGTCTGTCATGAGAACACTTGCACAAGAAATCAAATTGCTTACATAATATGCCTAAGGTGTATGCTCAATAATGAGGATCTGTCATATAAAATGTTGCTCTAATTATTGATTGTTGGCAGGCACCATGGGAATTACCGTGTCAACCTACCACATATGTCATGGAGACAACTCTATTGATAAAGATCAAGCTAGAAGCAATGTCGATCAGAACCCACTCCAATCAGGCTCAGAACAAGGCCTCGAATAGAGCCAAATTTACCTTATTCTGATCATCCACGTAAGGAACCAATTCTTGACTCCACCAAGCAGCTGTGCAAGAACGAATATTGTAACAGTTTGAATAACTCGCCTCTCCACTCGAGCGAGTGAATGAACCCCTTAGCACTCGAAATGGTGCTCTTTATCGATAGGCGAACGCTCGTTCGCGAGCATCGAGAGACAAAAGGAAAATGAGTTCTTTGGTTGACTATAATGGCAAACAACTCCAGGAGAATATTGGCGAACACATAAAATGACTCCAACTATCGGGACGGACTATGGCTCTTCGCCATCGTAGCTCGCAGTCGAGCGAGAAATCGGCACGAATAGCTCGCATGCCGAGCATAGGTGTTTAAGATCCAACAACTCGATTGAGAAATCGCACCCGGCTCGAATAAAAGAGTAAACTTACAAGCGCCTCAAAATAGGCTGGAAGAAGCAAACTACAACGAGGCCGAACAACTATGGGCGATACTCATATCTCAGTAGAGTTGCACATATCTATGCTCGTGTTGACGAGCGAACCTCTGAGCACCCAAACAATTTGCGGGCCCTCGCCCAATGAACATCCAACAAGGCCCACACTACTCTTCAATGTGAATATTGAGGTGCATAAGAGGAAGGAATCATCACGAACCTCCAGAGGTGGGAGGAGACTCGGAATATTGTGCGGGCAACATAAGAAAGCCGACTACCGGCCCAATCAAAAATAAAGGAAACATGTCGAGCGGCGGGAAGAATCCAGGGATGGTCGAGCAAAGCAAAGCACGAACACTAGGCTTACGTGTCGAGCAACAATTAGTTGAAAAAGGTCGAAGTCTACCACAAGTTCTAACTAGCTACTGCCCGTGATCCAAAGAGTAACGCCATCAACCAACTCAACTCGTCGATCTAAAATTCATGTTTAAGGAGGGATTAAAACCCGACCATCGATCTTGGAAGTCTCTCCAAGCTTGGCCGGAATTTCCGAGCACCTTGATAAAACCATGAAGCTCGACATACACAGTCAATGTCCTCCCCGCCGATTAATCGAAAGAGCGAGCAAACGACGTCGACCAAAAAGATTTCATCAACAAATCAAAAGAGTGCTTGACACTTTGGCACTGCTCAAACATCGGCCGTCGCCGTCCCCGTCCTTTAGCTCCATCTCCGTTCAAGAAGGTTTTGAAAGATACAATTATGCCTAAAGAGAAATGTGGAGCAAATTTGAAATTGGGGAAAGTGAATGAGAGACAAAAATCCACCAGCATGGTTGTACACATCAGTGCACGCAGAAAAGTATGGGGACCACTTAAATTGACTACAATCAAGCTCCTCTCAAAGAACCGTCAAAAACAATTAACTTTGCCCGTCGATCCGGTTCAAATTTAGTCAGGTCGACCTGAACTCAACTCGGTCACCTCAAACTTACAACAAATCTCGTTCTTCTAACAGATTCGACTCTTAGTCAATCTCGTTCCTTAACAGACTCGACCGATGTCCTAAATCGACCTCGTTCTTAAACAGGCCCGACTGAAGATTTAGGGCAGTCTCGTTCCTTAACAGACTCGACCGATGTCCTAAGTCGACCTCATTCTTAAACAGGTCCGACCGAAGATTTAGAGCGATCTCGTTCCTTAACAAACTCGACCGATGTCCTAAGTCGACCTCGTTCTTAAACATGTCCGACTGAAGATTTAGGGCAGTCTTGTTCCTTATCAGACTCGATCGATGTCCTAAGTCGACCTCGTTCATAAGCAGGTCCGACTGAAGATTTAGGGCAGTCTTGTTTTTTAAACAAGCTCGACTAAAACCTTAGTCAGCTTCGTTAAATTGCCAACTGTTCTCCATCCATAATTTTGGTCGATCTTCAAATCTATATGGACTTGTCGGCCTCAACAGCATCGACCTCCCTCGTCAGCAAAAAGTTCTTCTCCTAAGCCTCTTTAAGATCTACCAGGGCCTTGTCCCTGTCAACCACCACATCATCTCTCATATGCTTCAAAGCATCATAGGTTGCATCCAGATCTGACCATCGAAACAATTAAAGGTCGAGATTGAGCCACGTCATCAATGGTCATCTAGCAGTTCGAACATCTAGCCACGACCTCCTAAAGTCTTCATCAAATTTATTAAAACTTCCTGGTCGACAAAGTCGACTCAGAAAGTTGGGGGCCACTGAACGGAATAAAAGTGACGGGCTAGGCCCAACGAGCGAAGCCCAATTATTCAGACATTAATGCCACCACATCTCTAGTGGGTCGGCCCAATTATTACAAGGCCAAGGCCCATCACCCAAGATCGGTCGACCTGGCTCATTTGTCCAGGCCTCTATGGTCCCGACCTAGCTTTGTCCAAACATACGATCGATATCTCTTACAGTATCATCCGGCTACATCAGCGGTCGGGTCGACCTAGACTCGACGGTCGACCTCGACCTACAAAACATACGTCGACCTACAGAAGCAGTCAGGTCGACCTAGACCCAACAAGCGTCGACCTACAGAAGCAGTCAGGTCGACCTAGTCCCAACAGGCGACCTCGACCTACCCGTGACGTCGACCTACGAAGCGGTCGGGTCGACCTAATCTCAGCAGCGACCTCGACCTACCAAGCAAGCGTCGACCTACAGAAGCAGTCAGGTCGACCTAATCTCAACATGCGACCTCGACCTACCCAGCAAGCGTCGACCTACAGAAGCAGTCATGTCGACCTAATCTCAACAGGCGACCTCGACCTACCAAGCAAGCGTCGACCTACAGAAGCAGTCAGGTAGACCTAATCTCAACAGGCGACCTAGACCTACCCAGCAAGCGTCGACCTACAGAAGCAGTCAGGTCGACCTAATCTCAACAGGTGACCTCGACCTACCCAGCAAGCTTCGACCTACAGAAGCAGTCAGGTCAACCTAGTCCCAACAGGCGACCTCGACCTACCCAGCAAGCGACGACCTAATGGGTCCAGGCGTGCGCACCACTCTTTCCATAACCGGTTCCCTACAAATCAGGAGCCATTCAAGGACACGTTCTCCAATCATGTAATTGTCCCTTAAATTACGGAGCTCATGCAGTCATGCCAAAAATA
Source organism: Adenophora triphylla var. japonica (assembly GCA_022495995.1). Taxonomy (NCBI): domain Eukaryota; kingdom Viridiplantae; phylum Streptophyta; class Magnoliopsida; order Asterales; family Campanulaceae; genus Adenophora; species Adenophora triphylla. The sequence continues at coordinate 132,056 of JAFEMH010002903.1, forward strand.
ACCGCCATCATCATGGAATTATAAATAGAGAACAACCACAACGGTTCAAAGGTAACTGCAATTTTGTCATTTGAATACAACTGTTCATTTACAATATTTGTTCTCCAAAACACAGATGCTTATTCTCACGCCGGAGGGTTTGCGCGGGGTAACTCCCCGCGCCCTAACGGTGTCTGTTTTGCAGATCGTCCGTTCGTTCGTCCAGGAATCCAACGCCGCGTTCCCGACTGATTAGGTACCCCGGTATCACCCATTTTATGCATCATCATGTTTCATAAGATGATTCAAAAGGAGAGCAAAGTATTTCGCTGCATTGTCGAGTGAGCTAGAAGACTGATATATAATGTAGAACAACAAAGGCATAATAGAATTGAGTATAGAAGCTAGAATTGAGTATATAAGTCGTATCTCGAGAAAAGCCGTCTATTACATATAGTGTTTTTCTATATTTTTATTTCTTGCTTAATTCATGGTAGCCAAAATTGACTAAGTTACACACAATAACATTCACAATGAAATTAACCCCCTCCCTCCACCTCCACCCCCACCATCACATCAATCTAAAATTCTAATACCATGAAATTCATTTAAGAGTCTGCAAACAACAATCATTCAAGAAAATAAATTTACATCAGTTACTTGCCAAAGTGATCTGCTATTCAGCTTATATACTTGAATTCACCTGCACCACAGATAAGGTAACTCACATGTATCACGGTCATACAATAGCTTGCAAATAGCAGTTGTGTTCCATGATTAGAATTTCTTTAAAACCAATCCCCCATTTTTTTGGTTGGCATATAGGCTAAGCAATTGAGTTTATCCTTCTAGTATTCCCATCATACCAAATAAATTGTATACAAATGGTTTTGATTATATCAATACCCCTTGAACTGAAAGATTCATCTTTAAAAAATACAATTGGTAAGTATAATATTCATTAGTACTTAAAAGGTATCCAAATAAATTGATATCTGGAGAAGTTGTAGTTAAATCAATGAGATGAAATATAAATTAGTAGCACATATAATATTTTCAGATGAAACCTAAAACAAACCCAACAAAATCTAAATCAATTTTTAAAATCAAGTCACATCTACACACAACAAAATCTAAATCAATTTTTGCATAAATACAATAAACCAACTATGTCGTAGGCGAGGGATGACTTCAACCCCCCAACCTATCTCTTTTTTTCTAATTAACATCTCTCTTTCTTCTACTACAAATGGTAGGCTAAAATCTGGTATAGAAATTAAATTACAAAGTATGCCAAACAAAAAAGAGGTAGTAGTAATGGTTAAAATTTCGAGAAGAATTAAAATTTAAGAAAAACATATAGCAAAGTAGGTTTAAAAGATGCTCATGTTACTGAATCTAAATCCAAAAAATAAATTAAATAAAATGTTGACAATAAGGCCACAAATGATTCAACTAAAGGAGTTGAGTTCAAATCAAACACAGATCCAAACAATTATATGAAGAAAAAAGGAAAATTACACAAATAATTCCAACCACTGTGTTTCAGAAGTAACTTGACAGAGAAAGACCCCAAGCTTGAACTTATTCTTTGGAATGTAAAAACCTTGATTAACAAAACACCCATGTTCTTGGGTTTTAGTCTAGAGGTTTTCTTCATCATTGGATTTTTTTATGCATAGATTGCCTCGTACTCCCTTGGTCGTAGCCTCCCTTACACACCCCTAAAATTCAAATCAAGCAACATATATAACAATGTTAGAGACTCAAAGATAGACACAATATTAGTGAGTATAAGGAACTACACAAATATTAGCAAAAATATCAGTGCCATAAACTTCGTTTTCAGTTGCAGTATTTGACATGAATCGACATTTTCATTTACATTAAAGGAACAAATTTCAACTCTCAATCATAGTCTTTCTACGAACTACAATTCCAACTTTGATGCTAGTTAAAAAGGAGGCTTTATGATTTGCTCCGCGAATTCGATTCGATTAAGCATAACGCAAAACCGACAATCTCATTACTATGGTCTTTGACTCCGTGTACTAAGAGGAGAGGGAGACGGGAGGGACATTGGGTAAAGGGTTGTGCGTGTGAGAAAGATGAGAGGGCTTTTACCGTTCATTATCAAATGACTTAAAAAAAAACTGCCTCGCGGTTTGTGGAGGAGAGGAGTGGGGGAGGTAAAACAATTTGGAGTTGAATAATTCAGGTCGTTGGATAATTTTTTCAAGAATAAATTTCGACCGTTCTTTGTCTCAGCAATTACTTTGAATACTCAAGTTTCTGAAACCCATTTCTTCAACACACTAAATTTCATCCTCCTCCTCAAGAAAATTTGTATCGAAACCCATAAAATCATGATTACCAATGGTTAATCACAGCAGGCAAACTTCCCTAACTTACCAATGGAGTTGGTCTTATTAATTTCATTTTGTGAGAGGGTATCAAATTTATTGGTGGCGGGCGCATTTCATCTTATCTTTTCTTGTATTCTTCTTACGTCTCTATTTTTTTATTAATTTTATCTTTATTATCTAGCAACTAACATTGTACCTATTGTATACTGTTACGTTTTATTTTTAACATAAGAGTATACTCTATTATAGAGTAGTTTTTTCTTATTTGCAACCTGCTATTGGATTGAAAATTATTTCAATAGGCTATTGTTCTTTGTTTCCTTTTTTCCATTTTTTTTGTAAATTTTTTGTAAATTTTTTTTCCTAGCTATCAAAAAAAAAAAATTCAGAAAATGTGACAAAATTGATATTAACTGCATTGAATATAAGCTCAAGACAGATAAGAGCCCTAACCACAATTTACTATCAAAATAATGAAACCTCAAAGGCCTTATAAAAGACTCGGTAAATGCAATGGAGCCAAAAAAATGGGCAGCCACCTCCAATTATGATTCATGGGATCCTTTCGTCAACTATCAAAAAACCCATTCACATGGGTACAGATGATCACATCTCCTGGGGCAATTAACCTATGAGCAAAATTCACAACTACGACAGGAGTTGTTGTTGCATGAAGAATCAACGGCCTTGGATGCATGATATGTCTCTTGAATAAAGGAAGAGAGGATCTTCAAAGACTAAAAAATGTGAATTAGGATCCTGTTATGTTAACTGAAGAGAGTCTGAAAATGGGGCTGAACGTAGTTATTCAATATCACCATACCATTAGGCAATTTTTTTCATGGATACCGGGTAGTTTCCTAAGACAGTTTTTTTTGGGAAGTGGAGAGAAAAGTGAGATTAGATTTAGGCCGTCAAATCAATGTGTAAGGATCAATCTCAGTCATTCTTTGTCTCGGCGGTTATCTTCATTCTCTATTGATATACTCCCTTCGTCCCAACATTTTATAGACTTTTGCCAAATGCACGGGAATTAAGGAGGAAATATTATATTGAAAGTGTTGTGAGTGTGAAAATAAAATAGGAGAGAGAATGAGTGGAGAGAATAGTAAATTATAATGGTGATGTGAGTATTAAAATAATGTAGGAGAGAGAATGAGTGGAGGGAATAGTAAAGATTCCTTTCCATTTTGGGAAAGTTATATATTATTGTGGGACGCCCAAAATAGAAAGTTTATACTCCCTTCGTCCAGCTACATGCTTCACACTTTCTATTTTGGGCGTCCAATTACATACTTCACACTTTGTCTCCTACATTATTTTAATACTCACAACACCATTATAATTTACTATTCCCTCCACTCATTCTCTCTCCTATTTTACTTTTACACTCACAACATTATATTATTATTTTTTTCCTTAATCCACGCGTGAACAGTAATTGTGAAACATGTACTTCGACGGAGGGAGTATATTATTGTGGGACGGAGGGAGTATATACTAGTATTCTCTTACCCGTGCCACTGGCACGCTGACAGTAGACAAATTAAAGAAATGATGAAATCGTCTTCCTCCCATCAAAAAAATAAAAATAAAAAATCTACCCAATACCTTGATGATTACTTTGTTACATAATCAACATTTGATGGAGGGTGGTTTGTTTGTATAACTACCGTAGAGAATATGAGAAAGTCGATTATTCAGGACGGTTATCCATTTAGGGTTAGTAAAAAAAATATTTTCTGAATCCCCATTTTATCATTATTCTTTTTTCGTAACCCCAATCCAACCCATTAATCATATAAATAATTAATAATACTTATAATCCATAACCCATCTCCTATCCTATTTTTACCTAAGGTTCGAAACAAAAAACTTAAGTAATCATGACGAATGACTTTTTAATTGATTTAGGTACAAACATTTTTCTATTTTTTTTTTTTGAAAGATTCTAAAATTGTTTAAAAACTTAAGTATATATAATATTAATTATTATGTTAAGATACACTCCTTAAATAAATGATCCTAATAAAATAAAAGAGAAAAATAAACAAATTATATTGAAATACACATAAATAAAAAAGAAAAAGATACCCAATTTAAATATATTTTTAAAGAAAGAGTATATATAAACCCTAAACCTTTTTTTAAGGAGTATACTAAATAATAAAAAAAAAGATTATTTATTTATAATTGGTTTTTCTGTAATCATTATGTTAAGATACACTACTTAAATAAATGATCCTAATAAAATAAAAGAGAAAAATAATAAATCAAATTGGAAAAAAAACAAAAAAAAAATGATCATTTATTTATAATCGATTTTTCTGTAAAAAAAAAAAACTTAAGTCATCTGCAAAAAGAAATAATAGTTAAAAAGAAAAATAGGAAGGAGAAAATGGAAAAGGAGGGCGGGAGGATTTGGGCCGTTGAATCACTTTTCTAACTTTAAATCTTAACTACCACTTATGTGGTAGATAATAATTAAAAAAAAACAAAAAAAATTTCTAAAATCATTTTTTTTAAGGATGACAATTATGAAAAACTATGGATAGTTACGGACGGTTATGAGAAGTTACGGAGGGTTGAAAGAGGGAGGGAGGATTTGGGAAGTTATGGGAAGTTACAGACGGTTGAAGAAGGGAGGGAGATTTTGGGATGTTAAGGAAATTTACGGATGGTTATCGAAAGTTACGGACGGTTGAAGGAGGGAGAGAGAATTTGAGAATTTATGAGAAGTTACGGACGGTTACGGAAAGTTACGGACGATTATGAAAAGTTACGAACGATTGAAGGAGAGAGAAAGAATTTGGACCGTCAGATTAATTTTTCAATTTTCAATCTGAACCACCATTTATTTATGTGGTAGTTAAGTGGCGTTTTTTCGGCCCTTATCGTATGTGATGATGGCCATTTTGGGCCTAAGCCCGTGGGAGAAAATCAAGGCCCGCCGCCTGCCGCCCGTTTGGCCCGCCGCCCGCCGCCCGCGGCCCAGCCCGTGCCCGGCCCGCCCCCTTGGACGGTACAGGCCTCACCGAGGCATTTGGACAACGGGCGGGCCAAGCCCGCGGACTTCCAAAGCCCGTTTGCCCATTTTCCGTTTGGCCCGCTTTTTTTTTTTTATAATTTATATTTATTATTTGAATAATTAACATCAATATCATTGTGGCCAAGTGGTAAGTTGCACTCATTATTCCCATTTGACCTTGGTTCGAACCCCCCCAACCCCTTTTCTGATTTTGTAAAAAAAAAAAGGGATATACCCGTTTGGCCCGTGGATCCTTGGATCCGGACCAAACGGACGGGTTTAGCCATGGAAAAACGGACGGGCCGGGCCGGGCTTTAGCCCGTCTCCTCTCACGGACGGGCCGGGTTAAGCCCGTTTGTCCGTTTGCCCGCACAACGACGGGCCGGGCCGGGCCGGGCTACCCATTTGGCCTTCATCAATCGTATGTATGGTATAATAGATGGGTATATTCATGCTTCAACTCCCAATGAAACATAGACACGTGTTAAGTCAAATGAAAGCAAAGGAAAAATCTAGATTTCAGCTTGAAATTCTCTTGGGGGACAAATTTGTATTTCTACCCAATAACAGGGATGAAGTTGGTAACCAAGGAAAACCCCAAGGGTTTATGCAGGGTTTTGGCCCGAAAAGCAAATTTACCAAACGGCTTCTTGTTCCTCAAGTTCATTAATGGCGGTTCACACAAACCTCAATTCAACCCAATACTTTGGGCAAAGTGATCCACTAAATTAACAGCACCGAACTTTGCATTCAATTTCTCATTTCTTGATTACCTTCAATGTTGAAGGCTGTGATTTCGCCTTTCTCACAAGGTGGTTTGGCGTCGACGACTTTACATTACGGTCTACGCCGTCGAATTGACTCGTCCAAATCGCCTTTGCTACGATTACTGAGTTCTGCCCGGGTTTCGTACCTTATAAACCCTAATATTTTTCAAAGAGCTGGATTGTGTTCGGACGCCAGTGATACGGGTTCAGTGGCCGAGGTTAAGAAGGTCGAAGGTGCGGGCGATGAAGCCGATACGAAATCGCAGTCGGCAATTGTTCCTACTGTTTTTAAGCTAGATGATTGTCTCACGGTTAGTAACTACCTGAATGGGCATGTAATTCGTTCAGTTTTTAGTTTTCATTGGCTTGATGGTTTTGCAATGTCTCTCTATATATATATACTCCCTCTGTCCCAGCCGAAGCTCCACTTTTTTGCCAAAATGGGTTTCCCGTTAAAAGCTTTCGCCTTTCCTTTTTTTTGGTAAAGAATCTTTACTATTTCCTCCACTCATTCTCTCTCCTAATTCACTATTACACTCACAACACTTTTCAAATTTACTATTTCCTCCACTCATTCTCTCTCCTATTTTCAAATTACACTCACAACATTTTTTCTTCCCACCCATTTTCTTAATTTGCATGATTTGCCCAAAGTGTGAACCTTGGGCCGGGACGGTGGGAGTATATGATTCATTTGGAATCTGAAAATTAGGAATATGCGGGTGAAAATTGTTATATCTATTGGTATGATACTATGATCATAGCTAGACATTCTCTTTCAGAGATAAATGTGTAAACTTGGACCCATAGTTATACGTAAACACTTGTACTCAAATCACAAAACCACGCTTAATATTGGGGATAACTATTTTTTTTAGTAAATACTAACCTTGCTAATGCCAGCTGTGGATTTTTTGTTGTTCTTTTGGGATACCCAGCATTACACTTGGGTGAGTTGAATATGTTGTGGGAAGGACACAAGCAACTACTCCCTCCGTCCCAATCTAAATGTCCAAACTTTCCTTTTTGGACGTCCCATTGAAAATGTCCCATTTCCAAAAAAGGAAAGTTTTTTTCACTATTCAACCCACTCATTCTCTCTCCTACTTTACTTTTACACTCACAACATTCTCTCTCCTAACTATTCCTCCCACTCATTCTCTCTCCTATTTAATTTTTCATACTCACAACATTTAAACTTTTTCTCTTTCCTACCTCACTTTTTCTCTTTCCTACCTCACTTTCCTTAATTCCCGCGCCGGACCCATTTTTGGACATTTAGATTGGGACGGAGGTAGTATAATTTAGAACAAAGAGGAGTAAAAGCCTCCAAAGTGGCATTATTACATTTGAAAGGCGGTTGTTTGGTTATTATTGTCTTGCATTTTTAGAGTTTAGTCAACTGTACTTATAGAGTTATAGGTACTCACCGAAAAATGAAGCTTCAGGTATGGTTTTCCATGGAAGTTTTGGATGCTTAGTTCTCATATGTAAAATTGGAGAAAGGAACTAGTGGATAGGAATTGATTGTTGTCGTGAAGTACAACTAGGGACCCACATCATATTCAACAGCTAGTATTAATTTTTGACATGATCTGTCCATGATCGAGTATGACACACAAAAAAAGGTCTTTAGTGGACTTCTATGTATTCGTCCAATAAAATATATGTAGTGCAACTTCAACAACAGTTATCACTGTTAGATAAGTATTTTTGTGTTTCTGCTCAACTCGTTTGATGCCGCTTATCCCTTTTGTCATCTGATATGGAAGAATTATACACACACACGCTCATATTTATATATATTCTGAAGAAAAAGAAGAAATTCATTAAAATGAAAGAAGAGAAAGTGGATTTGATATCCACTATCTCAAACTATACAGTGTAAAAGAAAAAAGAGAATCGAAACAACATAATCAAAATAAAGTGAAACAATGAAAACCTTCCCTGCAATCGCGCATCAAGTCCACCAAATGCAATCCCTTGAATTTCCATAGCGCTTTAGCCCAAAGAGAGGATAAAAAGATACCACAATTCCACAGAAGACTAAATGATAACTTTAAGTTTCTTTTGAAGTAGTTTGAACACATGCTCCACACAATGGAGAACATAACACATTGCCAGAGCACCTTATTCACTTTTCCTTTTCCGAAATCCATCCATTTCTTGATCAATAAATCCTTCATAGAGGCTTGGCAACCCAATGCTCCCAAAAGTTTGCAAAAATGATGACCCACAAAAGCCAAGCGACTTTGCACTGAAGGAATAAGTGCGCATGCGAGTCGTTAGCCTGCATGCGTAGAACACAAAATCTGCAAAGGTTAAGCAGGTTTACTATGCAAAGTGTTGTGTTTAGGGGCTGTTCTTTGTAACCGTATCAGAATATGTTTATGCAGGAGTAAAGTGTTTTACTGTGTAGTGTTTACTTGAATGATAAGCATCTTGGAGCAAGGTTAAAGACCGTGATTGGAGAACATAGCTGTTGCATTGACTCTTTAGTAAGCAAGCTTTTGAGACAACAGTACTGTAGGTACTTTTAGGAGGTATTAGGGATGGATTGCAAAAACATGTAAATAATAAACAATTCTGAAAAGTTGGAAGCTTAAGAGCGATGCTTTTGAAAATACATTGGTCTAATCCTGGAGCCTGTCCCATTTATTAGCGGTAGGAAGAAATAGTAGATGTATTGGGGCATTCATTAGAACATTAAGCTTGTAAACTGTGAGATTATTGAATTATAATGGAAGTTATTTGCAAAAGAGAAGTTTCATGTAAGACAGCAATCCTTATTTTGGTCAATGATTCTCAGAAAGACTCGAGATGAACACTTATTTTTGTGAATGTTTGGTGTTCCCATATTTGGTCAAGAACTTGCATGTCAAGCGTCTGGGGTTTAGTATGGCAAGGGCGGGAGATATCATCTGGAATGCAATCAGTGTGGTGAAGCATTTGTGCTGAGTGGAATGCTCGTATTCTGTTGAGCATCACCCTTTCTGATGGATTTTCGCCTCTTTGTTGCTGAAATCAGTTTCACGTTTCTATTCCATAACTTTCTATGAGGTTATGATCTACTGGAAGAGGAAAGAGGCGGATTCTTCTTTGAGTATACTAAAAATATATTTTGTCGTACATTTCTGAGTCCTATTTCTGTCTATTTCTCTCCTCAGTAATGTGTGATTCGTCTAAAATAAGTGAAAAGGGTAAGTTCTGACACAGTGGTTAGGTCGGTCCACTGTGATGTGGAGGTCAGGCCTTCCTAATTACAGAAGCAGTCGCTGTCTGCTTGCAGTTGTAACATTAAGACTCTGTACTTTAAAGACTTCCTTAATATAGGTAGCCTCACACATTGTTGTCTGTTTATATTGGTGAAAATCGACTTCTCTTAAGTCAACTTCACATGGAGGGTGCAAATAGTTAGGTTTTTCAACTCTTACCTGTCTAACCAATTTTAAAGGCAAGCAGATTATGTTGAGAGAAACAATCAAGCAACTCAGGTATAAATAATGCATCTTATGCATGAAAACCAAGCATCTTAATAAATTAAATTGGGCCAAGCGAGAGGAAATTGTTGCAACTCTTGCTAAAGAAGTCATATTTTAGATGGTGAATGGTGTTATATTAAGATCGGATTATAGATTTAGAAGGGGAAGAGGGGCACTACCATGCAAGGTATAGGTTGGAAGACACGTCCAAAGTTCTGAAGTTAATTCATTAGGACTCAATTCTGATAGTAATTATAGTTTACAACCTCTATTTATAGTCTACTATTGCTTCTCCTGATACAACTAGGAATGTTCTTGATAAAGACTCCTAATAAATTAAAATACTCATATAACCCTCACTCATGGAGTAATTAAATAACAAACAACAACAACTATAACTTCCAAGGACACTTTCCTTGGACACAAAGATCTTGTTACATTTCGCCGACCAAAAGACTTTGCTTTGGCTTCCTTATCCTGTAATATTAGTCAACATAGCATATCTGTGCTGCATCCTTAGTGGTGCAAATGATTCATTCTCTCTCCTGCTCATGCACATCGATCTCAGGTGCTTGGCATCCTTTTATATACTTCTAGGTGTTAGTGTAGCAAGAAATTTTACCACATGCTCTTTTCTGTGATTTAAACACTTATGTGTTCTTGATTATTAATGTCATTATTACTCCTGTTAATATGTGTTCTTGATTGTTAATGTCAGTATTACTTTTTTTATTAAAAAAATTATTTTGATGGACTTCTTTCCGCCACTTTTATATTCCTTTTTATCTAATATACCTCTTTTCTTATTAAAAAGAACCCCTCTTAGGTCCGGCATTGAATTTCTTAATGAGGGTAATTTACTAATTGTTCATCCTCGTCATCATCCTTCCTTGTGTGCCCCTCAGCTTCCTTTCCGGTTTACATCACAATATAGCTTGCAACATCCTTGATGACCATTGTCGCTCTCTCCACTTCCATCACAGCCATCATAACTAATCTCTTACCTGATCCATCACCAAAGTTAATAGAAAAAGGAGGGTGTTTCCAGCTGGAGAGCAATTTTAAGGTATAAGAGTGATTGATCCACAGTAACATTGCTTGGACCCTAGGCGTCTATGATGGCATCTGCCAGTTGCGATGTTCAGTGGCGATCTTGCAGAAGGGTTTAGATTGCTTAGGGAATATAAATTACTCATATAGTTTTGGCACAAAAGGGGGCCAACATAATATCTTAGTACAAATTTACCAAATATAAAGGGGGTTAAAATTGACAAAAATAGTATTTTTAGTGTACTTTTTCAAAATGTGAAGTTACAAAATGAAATTTCCCAAAATTTAAGGGTTCAAGTGACCCCCATCCACTTATGGTGGCTTGCCAAAGGCGACATTCCTACATGCCTTAGCTTCCTCAGCTCGTTTGATCCCAGCATTCTCACCTCAGTTTGACATATGATATATTTCTAATGAGTTATGTATCACCTTTAACAAGATAGAGGTAGGAAGCTCAAACTAAAATGAACAATAGTAACAATGACAAGATATGAGTGAGTGTGGCTTGTGTATATGTTCCTGCAGTGAACCAAACTAAACTGCAAAAATGATTCATGTACCCGGCCTTTAGTAGTTGGGGCAAAGGCTGAGTTGAATTGAGTTTTTTTTTTAACTTTAATATTGGTCTAAAATTAATGCTAGTGTTCGTAATCGCCACTTGTAAATTACTTCATTTATAGAATATTCTTTTATGCAGGTTATAGCATTGCCGTTGCCACATAGACCGTTGTTTCCGGGATTTTACATGCCAATATATGTGAGGGTATGACACCTTAGTTTTAGATACTATTTCATCCTTCTTCCTTCTTCCTTCTTCCTTCTGACCTTCTGATTGTTTTTTCTCTGATTTTCCCATATTTTTTATTTCCTCTTCCAATGGTTCAAATTGCTGTATAATTATACTCTAAATCACCGAATATATATGCTCCACCAAAGAACTGTCTTGCTCTCTCCTTCATGGCAGGATTATTGCTTGGGCCTTTTAATCTAGTAACTTCTGCTGGAAGATAAAGAACGATTATTGAAAACTGTTTACAAATGATTACAAATAGTTTTAAACCACTTTTCTAGTTTCCAACCTGACCTTTGCCCAAAACTGGCTGTTTTGGGAGTGCAATACGGGTGGAATACAAGGGGCTCATATTCTAGTGTGACGAATCCACTATTCCAAGATCTTAGGTAGAAACCCCTTAAATTTGGACCTTTGTTCGTCTGACCATTGATTAGGATTTAAAATCTGCAAAAAACCGTTTTCTGTGGTGCTTGTCTCGTAGGGGACCACCTTGTCATGAAATGTCATTGCCAGCCTTCTTGAGCTACCGGTTGTTTTTGTCATTTCAACTAGCTTAAGGAGGTTTTCATGGTTCTTATCACTCCTGCTTCGATGCAGCTAATGTACTCTTTTCGACCCAAATGAATGTCTACTTTTAGCTTTTTAAGGAAATCATGGAAGTTGACTTTAATCACTTTAAGCAGCTACACTTGAAAACCTTAATGGTCATATTATATCAATGCAGGTGCGAATTAACACATAATAGTTGGCAAAGGTGAATTTAGTAACTCTGATAGAGAATTGGCATTTATTTTGGGACAGAGTACTAGTTTTCACTGATATATAAAATGTTGTAAGACTTTTAGGGATATAATGATCTCTTTGCTTATTTATGGGCCTTGGGACTAGTAGCTTTCAAGGAGTTCCCAGTTTAGGATCTGGTAGGGAATTGGAGAGCTATGCTTCCTGCACTTCACTTCGTTTCTGTTTCTTATATATATATATATATATATATATATATATATATATATATATATATATATACACACACATACTCCCTCCGTCCCATTTGAAAAGGCTCAAAATTGCTTTTGCACGAGAATTAATGAATGTGTATAGTGGAGTAAGTGTTGTGAGTATGAAAAGTGAGGTAAGAAAGATAGGGGGTAGGGAATAGTAAGGGGATAGTTATTGTTAGCATGACAAGTGGGTCTCAAGAGTAAAGAAGTACTCCTTCCGTCCCAGTTTAATGTTTCTAGTTTGACCTTACACGGAGAATAAGAAAAAGTAAATGTTGCGAGTATGAAAAGTAAAGTAGGAGAGAGAAAGTTGGTAGGGAATAGTAAGTGGATTGTTATTGTGAGTGTAATAAGTGGGTCCCATTGTCTATTTTAGGAAATAAAGCAACTAAAAACCTTAAACTGGGACAAACTATAAAGGAAAGTAAGAACCTTAAACCGGGACGGAGAGAGTATTAGAAACTTTCCATTTTGAGATTGTGCCTTTTCAAATGGGACACCAAAAAGGTGACTTTGTGCCTTTTCAAATGGGACGGAGGGAGTATATACATACATACTTATTAGTTGAAGCTTTGATCGACTTTGTTCCCTAAATTTTCTTTTCATTGTTTCATAAATACTAAGTATTAAAATAGAAGTTGATTTCTGAATTGTCATGTATTACATGAAAGAGCAAAACTGCGAATAGTTCAGTACGATTTGAAATTGATGATGTTTTCTGCAACAAATTCTATTCTTGTTACACATGGTGGGCCAAATGTTTTTCATTTTTTCTCCATCCCTTCTATAGGTTTTTTCACACTTTTTATTTGAACCTTGGGTCCACATTGTTTTCCACATTCTCTTTTTGTATCAATGAAATATCCTTTCTTCTAAGATAATTAGTAATAGAACGCCATTGGATTTTTTTTTTTTTTTTTGATAGAAAAGGGAATTGAATTAAAAGAAGATCCAAGAATAAAAGGATGGAATGAAACAAAGAAATACATAGAAACATTAGACTATCACGCAGCTGCCCAATCCCTCAAATCATTAAGTGATAAACGTTTGAAGGCACCATTGGCCAACACCCAAAGAGACGCTAAAGACACCACTTTAAATGTCATATATAGCGTGAGGGAGCCAACCATGGATATTTTGAATTAGTTGACGTTTGCCGTAACGGATGCTGCTTTTGCTGCTCATGGAGGGTCGCTTGTTTACATTCCCCCCTCTGCCCCCGTCTATTCCATGAATCTACCAGCCCAGTGACAGATATATTCCTGCTACAGGATAACAAAAAACTATTAGATGCATTGGGAGAATGTCGGAGACGGCAAGCCCCATATGCTGGTGCTTTCCTTGTTAAAGATGAAGCAGGGACAGACTCATCTGGTTCAGATACAGAGAAAAGCATATCCGAACTCAAAGGAAAAGCGCTACTTGACCGTCTTCATGAAGTTGGTACACTGGCTCAGGTACTTATTTGCTTAAACCCGTATCATTGTCTGCCGAGTTAAATTGATCTTTTCACTTACTGTTACTATTCTTGTTGTTGACTGACATTTTATCTGAGTAGATCACAGGTATTCAAGATAATCAGGTTGTTCTTATGGGTCATAGGCGACTCCGAATAACTGAGATGGTGAGTGGGTCTTTATGTTGATGTTCTGAAAACTCACTGGTGAAAAGAACCACTGCTTTTCTTCTTTTTTTCTTGTATAGTTTATATTCCACTTTTGGTGTAAACATAATAGAATTTATTTCTCGCACATATGTTACTTATCTTTGAAACATTTAATAACCTGATGCCACTTTCCTCGGACTAAAATTATATTATCCTTTGCGCAGGTATGTGAAGATCCCCTCACGGTCCGAGTGGATCACCTCAAGGTATGTATCAATCACATGATTAGATAAATCTTGAATTAAATCATCATGAATTTGAAATTATAATTGAATACTTCTTGTAGTTTTTATTTTTGCAATAATTTAATTTAATTGCGCCGTTTCTATTTTTGCAGGATAAACCGTATAAGGAAGATGATCATTTGAAGGCTACATCCTTTGAGGTTATATCAACTCTGAGAGATGTTCTGAAGACAAGTTCTCTTTGGAGAGATCATGTTGCAACATACACTCAGGTAAAGAAATATACCCATCATCACCACAAGCGTGCACTGTATTGGATTCAATTAAAGTACAGCAAACTTGATTCTTATTAAAAAAACAACAAACTTGATCATAAATGGTATGGATCATTAGATCACTGAACTTGTCATCTTGAGAAAATGCTATGCCTGATAATCTTGACCCGCACAACCCGGCCCATACAAATAAAGGGGTTGAGATGAGTTACACACATTGATCCAATTGTTTTAATGGGATGAGATGGGCTTTTAATCAACTAGGCAATTGTTTTTGTCCTCATTATTCGATAAAAGTGTGACAGAAATACCAGTATACGCTATTACATCTCTCTGAAAATTTCCCGCGTTGAGCCCTCTTTCTCTGGCCATGGCTCTTCACAATAGTTGTCCAGCATTGGATAAGAGTTCCTTTCATCGGCAGAAAAAATATGATAAAGGAGAATATCAGGGAAAGGGGAAGAAAGTGATAAGTTTATCAAGCTGCTGCCAAAAAATGCATGCCTATGTTTATATAGGTTGGAATCCCACAGCAGCTCATTTCCTTCTCTTACACAACCTTAATATCTATTGCTGAGAAGATGTTTGATGCAGATTTCTTGGGCACACCAGCGATAATCTGCATGATGATGCCACAACTTTCGGGGTCTCACAAGGATGAATAACTGGCTTGACTGAACTGGATACCTAGATCACAACACAAACAATAAGCACCGTTAGAGACCAAGCCGGAGTTGATTCTGGCTCAGGCCCTCGGGTGTGAGAGTAAGACTTTTGAGGGTTTGATAGCAGAGATATAAGACTTGGAATGTCTTGGTGTGTGTTTGTGATAGGGTTTAGACAATGTAACTTGCCTTGTCTTAGAAGACAAATGAGAGTATTTATATGAAAGAGGGTGAGCGGTTGAATGGATCTCAACCCTTGGAAATATTGGTCTTGCCCTAGGACACATGTCCGCACCTGCTTGGACCGTACAATAAAGCATAGAGTAATGTAGAGGGATGTCTTTGATTGGACAAGGAGATGGATGGCAGGCGACAGTTGGTGCGGTGCATCAACGCGCGTGATAGTCGCCTGAGCCTCCATTTAATGCGATACGAGAGTCTGGTATGAGATCACGATCAACGCCGTCTAAAGGGACTCGGTCAAAGGGATGCCATATCACATATTGTCCTTGGTCCAGAGTGAGCAATGGCTCGGTCAGATATTAGACCGCAGTAAACGCGGACTAATAGGGCTCGGTCTTAAGTGTGCCATGTCATATGTTGTCTTTGGACCAGATCGAGCTTGGGCCCGGTTTGAAGGATCCAGGCTCATCACTGCAAAATGGCACAATTACCACCATCTAGGCAACCCCCGAACTGTAGAAAGGTTCAGACGATTCGGTAATGGGAAACTATAAAACTGATACCGGATATGTCTCACGATCAGGATACTGGTTGAAAGCCTAATTTCTCATCGCTAGAGATAATCTAGTATTTCAAAACTACAAGTTCTATAATTTTTTATTCATCAAAATCAGCTCCCTAAAATAATACAATGAGAACTTTTAAATAGGCTATTAGGAACCAAGTAAATGCCTAAATTTAAGAAAAAGGTCAAAATATGTTTTCTTGCACTATTCTTTAGGGGCAATTTCACTTTAACCATTCTATGTCTTTATTAACATAAAAACCACTTTACTAATGTTCTCTTTCTACCACAGCCACAAAAGTTAAGTCCATGAGATTTTGGTGGATTGAAAAGGTTAATCATTCACACTTCTACGCCCTAAACTTTCAAATGGTGGTGACGTGGCCCTTCATTTAAAAGTTTTGGGGGTGGAAATGTGAGTAATTAAAGTTTTTTTCGTCCACTAAAATCTAACGGGGTTAACTTTTGTGGCAGTGGTAGATAGAGAAAATTAGTACAATTTTTTTTATTACTAAAAAAGTGGAATGGTTAAAAGTGAAAACACACCTAAAGTATAATGGACAAAAATGTTTTTTGCCTTAAAAATTACCAGAATAATAAAACTACTATGGTTGAAAACTTCTACCATCTAAACAATAACTACCATATAAATTACTATGTCCCAAATTGAATGTCCTGTTTTGTCCCAAATAAATATTTTTTTTTTCATTTTTTTTCCATAATTCATTATATTTTTGCAAAATTAAAATTTTGAAGTTGAACAGCAAGAATATTTATGGTTTTTTTTCTACTAAACATCAACCTTTTCAAAATGACCCTTAAATCCCAAATGGACATTCATTTTGGGACGGAGGGAGTACCATTTAAACTCATCACCTTGCATAAAATTTCTAATTAAAAAAACAAATGAATAAAACTTAAATAATTTATGCAGTAATGTTATATTATCTTACTAACTTGTAGATTGGGTGATTTTTCCACATGAATTACAAATTAAATTGTCTGTTAATGACTTTAAGAAGACACTAGAATATTGGACGGAAAATGGAGCTCACAAACTGTACAAGAGAGACTCTTTGCTTATGTTATGAACCAGTGCTGAGCTTTGAGGGATGGAGGAGTGTAAGGTACTATTGAGGACTGAAGCCAATACTATAATCCTTAAATAATCTAAGCGACCCCCATTTAAATATATACAGGCTTTTGAGGAAATGTGTTATGACAGAATTGATCAATAAGGACAGGTAACCTGCTAATTTGTTCATAAATGCTTACCCTTCTGCAAACTGCTGGAATTAGTAATTTTCCTTAACTTGAAGGTTAAGAAAGTGTTTTCTCCAAGCATCATTCAACTTTGTAACAGAGAAGTAGTATTCCATCTCCCATGGTTTAGTTTTCTTCCTTCTACTGCGTCCGCGTTTAACTCTTTTGTCCTGAAGCTTTTGATTTTAGGCACTTCGATTAATCTCTTCTTAGTTGGATTTTCTTGTGTACTGCAATTCTGCCACCATTTAGCCATACATTTGCTTCAATTCGCACCGATGAGTTTAACAGAAACACAATATATTTTGGATCTAAATTAGTTCTTCATTATGTCTAACAAGTATTGAGGTTGATGTTATTAAAATGTAGTGTTTAGAGACAAAATTCTCTTGATGAGTTAAACTAGAACTGCCATATTTACTGTATTGATATTTTGGTGGTGTCATGTTTTTCTTTTCTCTGTCTGCAGCATATAGGGGATTTTAAGTACCCAAGATTAGCTGACTTTGGAGCTGCAATTTCTGGTGCAAACAAAAATCAATGCCAGGAGGTTCTTGAAGAGTTGGATGTAAGTAGCATATGTTGTGTCTTAGGTTCTAAATGAGTTGGTCATTGATAAAGCATTTTTCACATATTATTTATGTGTTGGATATCGTTCTCATGTTGTTTGGGTGGTCTGGTGACCACATGCTATTACTGATCCACATTCCAAAGGTAAGGTAGAGGGTCAGGTGAGAGCCTAGAGGGATCGGGAAGACTGATTTTTTTTAACTGGTTGATGGAGTCAGCAGAAGGAACATATTCTTGAATCCCGATAAGAGAGGAATGCTTTTTCAATCTGCTGCGAAGTTGACCTGTTTAGATTATAGGTGTACTATCTTTGCACATTGAAACTTATCATATAACAATGTTGTCTTGATACCTTTCTCCCAGAAGGATCTCCTTTTGGGAAAAGCGTGTTCCTTTAGAAGTATGCTTTTGCAATGATATTCTGACTTTCTATGAATTATATTGGACTGAAAGTGTTATTTGTTCTGGAAAGAAGGGAAACTCAAAAGTACACCTTAAATATGAACAAAATACCATGAAGTCTGGATCTTCCCTCTCACCTTCATTTTCAGATTAAATCTTCCAAAATAAGATTTTATGATGTCACAGCAGTTCAGATTTACATTAGCTATGGAGGAAAGGTTTTATCAAATATTATAAGCCTCGATGGTTGGTTTATTCTATTTGGATGTTCGCTTGATTGAAATGAACTTATGGATAACACCCGTGATCACGTAAAGTCCGGTGATATCTTCTTTGAAAGATTTAAAATGAATTAATTGTTTGCTTAAATCGTGAAGGTTCTGTGAAGAGGTTTCATTTGCTTCAAATTTAGATTAGTTCTCTCGGGGTACATGGATAAGAGTGATTGAAAGCGATATGGGTCTCCTTGGAATCAAAGAAAATATGTGTCGGAGAGGGCAGAGGGAGGGAAAAAATTCATGCTGATTATACGGAATGATATATTTTTTTTAAATACACACACACATATATATACTCCCTCCGTCCCATTACAAAAGGCACAAAATAAGTTTTGCACAAAAAATAATAAAAATGTAAAGTGGAGCAATTGTTGTGAGTATGAAAAGTGAGGTAGGAGAGAGAATGTGGGATAGGGAATGTGGATAGATGATGTGAGTATGACAAGTGGGTCCCATGAATAAACAAGTGTTAAAAACTTTCCTTTTTGGGCTTGTGCCTTTTGTAATGGGTCAGAGGGAGTATATATTAATTTTTTATTATTACTTTTTTTTATATTTTCAAATGTTTTTGTATTTTTGTCTCGCTTAATTTTCTTCATTTTTTAAAATATCTTTTCAGCTTTCACAATTTTATTTTTTTATTTTACCATCTCTCCACTTTTTTTATTGTTTTCTCAGCTCTTCTTTGACTAGTCCTTACAGTGATTCATGTTAACCAACCCAAATCATTATGGGACTAAGGCTGCTATGTTGTTGTTGTTTCTCTCGGGGTACATATTAGGAGAGAATTTAGAGTATAGTGAAGAAAAGGGAGGTTGGCAAGTTGGTTATCTACCGTCTGCCGAAATTTTTGAACATAAGTACTATCCAAGTGTTTCACTGAAGCCTTGGCGATAGGATTTGAAGGTGGTTTGTTATGAGTTGCAATTTTATTCATTTCCCAATTTGCTTTCGACTTTCGTTATGATATTCTTTTTCTTGGCCTTACTGATAGTATTTCATTGATGACTTCACTAATAAAAATGGAAAGTGTGGTCGTAATATCAGTCAAGTTGTTGTGAAATACAATAATAAGGAAGCAAATAATGTTAACTTCCAACTACACAAACCTTGAAGCTAGTCGATTAATTTTTTTTTACACGTAATAGACGATAGAGTTCTCTTGGTACGCTTCTATAGTTATCCGTTTATGTTTTGTTTGGTAACTATCTTGCCACATGTGACATGCAAGTTATGTAGCCGACCATATTCTGTTTTCTTCTTCTTCTTTTATTAATACCGTAGTTCTATTCTCAAATGAATGTTGTAAAGCTGAAAGGGAAGAAAGGTTTCAGATCTTATATCTTCTTTTGATTTCACCCGAGAAAAAAATTCTTACATATGTGTCTGTCTCATGATTTTACTTTCTATTAATTTCAGGTGTTTAAACGATTGAGACTTACTCTGGAGCTAGTGAAGAAAGAAATGGAAATCAGTAAGATTCAGGTCTGATTTACTAGTTTTTCTTTGCTAATGAAGCCTTTAATTACTTTACCGCCATTCAATCTTTAACCTCAACTTGCTTTTCTTTATAGGAAACCATAGCAAAGGCTATCGAGGAAAAAATTAGCACCGAGCAGCGCCGCTACTTGTTGAACGAGCAGCTTAAGGCCATAAAGAAGGTTGTCGATAGCAGTTTCATTCGTTTCCATTTCCATTTGGTTTTACCATCACATTGTTTGGTTGCAAGCTATACAGCTATTCTCTTCTTTCCGTTGAGCTGGGTGTCTATCCTGTTCTTGAGTTTGAATTTGTTTGCATACAGGAACTGGGAGTAGAGACAGACGATAAAACAGCACTCTCTGGTTCGTTATCTGTAAATCATTAGTGTTCTCTATATATCCAAGACATGATATAGTGGTCTATGATATTTGATTATTGTGTCAACTTATGCCCTTCTCCATGCTAATGTGTTGCATAGTGCGTTCTGGATTTCCTCAAACAATGGCTTGCTTTATAGCCATGTGATGATGTAGCTTTGTCTAAGTTATGTTAAAGAATGATTGTTTTCCCACATATCATTGTAAGAGTGGCGTAGGATATTCTCTTGACCAGAAAATGAGATATTTGTTCTTTATTATGTGTTTATCATTATTTTAGTCTTTGATGACAGTTCTGGTCTGATACTGCAGCAAAGTTTAGGGAAAGAATTGAGCCGAATAAGGAGACAATTCCATCCCATGTTCTGCAAGTCATAGAAGAAGAGCTGACAAAGTTGCAATTGTTGGAAGCCAGTTCAAGTGAATTCAACGTCACTCGCAATTATCTTGATTGGTTGACTGCTTTACCTTGGGGTAGTTATAGGTAAATAGTCCCTTCTAATGAGTTCATCTCATCTTCTATTTAATATTTAATGTGTATATAAATCAAAATGGTGAACCTTGGCTCAACACAAGGTTGCTCCATTGCGACTTGGATGTCATGGTTTTGGAGTTAGGAAACAGCCTATGGTACCGGTCAAATTGTCTTTGAAATATGAACAAGACATCAGCGCTGTAGTAAGATATTGTGATAGTGAAAAGGTTTTTCTCTCTAGGTCCGCACAGCATGCTTTATCAATGCTGGTTAGGGTATATTGCTGGCTGTTGACCGTTACATAAATTCGTCGGTATGTGTTTGTTTCTTACGCACTAGTCAGGACCAGTTAGACAGTATATTAACTAAAAGACGAGAAGAAGCATCTCTAGCTCTAGTATTTTTTATTACTCCCTCCGTCCCAAATTAATGTTGCATTTGACTTGTCAACGTTTTAAGAAATATGCTTTACTTGTGCATTGCTTGTACAATGGTAAATTTAAACTAAACCTATTTCCCTTTAAGAAATGCGACATTTATATCGGTACGGACAAAAATGGATAGTGCGACATTTATTTTGGGATGGAGGGAGTACTAATTATGTAATATGTCTACATTGCAGCAACCTAATCCCGAAAAGGATAAACAAGAAAGAAATATATAATGAGAAAGCATCTGATCTCTTGTCAATTTTAATGTGAAACACTTGATGGCTTGCCTTGTGATTCTGTCCATAGCTTTTGGAATCTGACTAGCTTTAGAAAATGTTTGTTCATCTGTTATTGGTATATGGGACTCATTAAATATCAGCTTCTTGAAGTGTGCTTAATTGTTGATACTTCAATTTCTCAGTCAATAAAAATTTCCTTATAGACTTGTCAAAAAGGAATGTCTTTTTGAAAAAAATAAAAATAAATAGTCCCTAAATGTTTTTTTACCAATTTTTTTTTTCGCTATTCATTTTATACTTGAGAAACTAAATGATTAGAAAGTGGATAACAAGAATATGTGCATCTTTGCCATTAATTTTTATAAAAATTCCACATTTTCAGAATGTCTTTTAAATATAATTTAGACATTCATTTAGGGACGGAGGGAGTAGTAGTCTAATGAAATGAAGCGACTGATGTAGGAGTATGCAACAAAATCATACTTTACTAGCATTTCTGGTTGTTCTGGTCTTGAACCAGCCTTTTATTCTGGTTTGAGGCTGGACATTGGATATCCTTTCTGTTATTCAGTAAATTGGGTACTGGATTAGGTCTAGTAATTTGGTTCATCCCTAATTACTGCATGGTTACATGTTTTGATACCTGCACTTCCTTTACTAATATTATGACTGTTGTCATCAGCCATGATGGATTGACGGGATATTTGAGCTCCATAACTCTTGTATCTGACAGTAATTATTCACTCTGAAGATGTTATGTTTATTGTTGGACGTCTGCAAATATACTCTATGTCATTTTCTCTGGAATGATATGCATTTAGGCTTATTAATATGTATTTTTGGCGGTTGGTTTGGGAATATTCACAAACTTGTTATCATTCTGGACTTGTGTCTTTTGTCCCTTAACCAACATGCAGTGATGAGAATTTTGATGTCCTCCATGCGCAAAAAATTCTTGATGAGGACCATTATGGTTTAAGTGATGTTAAGGAAAGGATACTGGAATTTATTGCCGTGGGAAAACTACGAGGAACATCGCAAGGTTAGCTTCTTCTACTTGTTTGTGGCATCTCAATTTTGATTATTATGTATTGCATCAGACGTTATGCAGTGCTAATGATTTTCTGGTATTGTTTAAACCTCTTTCCAACTGTGATCTCTATTTAGGTCTGTTTATAATTACAACTCTACCTTTATACGCCTTTCCCTAATGCTCCATTATAAGCTGGGAGTGTGCCAGCTTGTTACAACTTACAAATACATCCCAGCCTCAGTGATCTTTTAGGTGCTCACCAATCTTGAGATAACTGGCAGCATTTCTTCTGAGGCAGCTTCGCATGAGCGAAATGGCGTTCTATGTTTAAGATTGAGCAATGCCTAGTTATCACAGTACACCTGCGTAAGCATTGCACATCAGATTCCAGCCTCATCAAGTACTAGGCAGCTTTGTGTGTACACAACGTGGATTCGCAATGCCTTTGTACTTAGAATCTGCACTGGACCTCTGAACTAGTTGTTGCTTCATACTCTCCACATTTTAACTGCTCGCTTCAACTCGATAGGATCTAATGGTAGACTTCGTATTTGATTTACTCCATGATTTGACCAAATATACTCACAGTGAATTGCAAGTAAAGATTCTGGACATGAGAATTGTGATCCATTCCATATGACGTGTGCCTTTGCAACAAGGTGTTGCCTGTGCTAGCTAAATATTGTAGATTGGCCTGTTGGCCTTAATTTTGTGGCTATGTACCTTTCATATCTGTTACCTGCTTTGCTTAACCATCTAACCTGATAGTTTTTTTATGTTTCTTGCGTTACACATTAAAGTTGGTTTTTTTCCTCAAAATAGCATTTTTTTTGGAGAAGTATTTCTCAAAATGTCCTACTTTAGTAAGTACTCCCTCCGTCCCACTTCATTTGAGACCAAAAAAAAGGGCACAACTATTAAGGAAAAGTGATGTAAGAAAGAGAAAAAGGTAAATGTTGTGAGTATGAAAAATTAAATAGGAGAGAGAATGAGTGGGAGGAATAGTTAAGAGAGAGAATGTTGTGAGTGAAAAAGTAAAATAGGAGAGAGAATGAGTGGGGTAAATAGTGAAGATTCCTTTTCATTTTGGGAAGTATCAATTGAAGTGGGACGGACCAAAAAGGAAATAAGTATCAATTGAAGTGGGACAGAGGGAGTATTGCCCAAAATAACCAAGTTTAGAAGAAAATAGGTTGGAAACCTCGGTTTCTAGGCCTCCCTAATTAAAAAAAGGGTAAATTACAAATAAGGGCCTAAAGTTTGCACCCCGTTCGCAGGAAGGGGTCTGATGTTCTAAATTTGGCGATTTAGGGTCTAAAGTAACCAAATGTTGGCAATTAAGGGCTTTTTTGACGGAATCGTTAGTTTTTGGGTTAAATCACCATGTGCGGGTCACGTGCCACGTAAAGGGGGTTGAAACTGTAAAATGTTAAAGTCTAGACCCTAAAAAATAAATTTTAAAGTTACAAAACACCCCCTCTCTACTTTTAAAACCTAAAAAATAATAATAATAATATAATAATAATAAAAAAAATAAAATAAAATTTGAAAGAAAGGGAGTGGGGCCGTTCCTAACCCTTCCTCTTCTCCTCGCCGTTCCTCCTCCCTCTTCTCTTCCCGTACCGGCGGCCCTCTTCCCCTCTCCGTTACCAACCCAAAACCCTTCGCCTCTTCTTCTCTGTCGCCGACCCTCCTTCTCCAATCCAACACCCTCTCCGAAATCAGCCACACCATCCTTCTCCAATCCAGCCGTAAATCCATAGCCAAACCCAAACTCCTCAAATCCGGCCAAAGTTCCATTGAGAGAAAGGGAGTGGGGTCGCCGGAGTTGGGGGAAATCGGTGGGCAGACAAGAAATGGGTCTGGGATTAGAGAGATATGCGGAGAAATGAGGATTTTGAGAAAGAGAAAGGGAGAAAATAGTGGGTTCAAATTAAGCTCCATTTTTGTGTATGAATTTGGCTTTATCGAAACTAGATCTAGAGAGATATGCAATTTCTTGATTATCTTGGCCGGAGGGGGTCGCCGGAGTTGGGGGTAAAGGTCGCCGGAGATGAACGGGTCGCCGGAGTTGTGTGAGGGAGTGTGTGTGTTATTATTATTATTATTGTTATTATTATTTTATTATTATTATTATTTTATTATTATTATTATTATTATTATTATTATTAATTTATTATTATTATTATTATTTTATTATTATTATTATTATTTTATTATTATTATTATTATTTTGTTATTATTATTATTTTATTATTATTATTATTTTATTATTATTATTATTATTTTGTTATTATTATTATTATTATTATTATTATTATTAATTTATTATTAATATTATTATTATTATTAATTTATTATTATTATTATTATTATTATTATTATTATTTTATTATTATTATTATTTTGTTATTATTATTATTATTATTATTTTGTTATTATTATTATTATTATTATTATTATTAATTTATTATTATTATTATTATTATTTTATTATTATTATTATTATTATTATTTTATTATTATTATTTTATTTTTTATTTTTTTTTATTATTATGTAAATGGGCAAATTGCAAATAAGGGCCTGAAGTATGCACGTGACCGGCACATGGTGATTTAACCCAAAAACTAACGATTTCGTCAAAAAAGCCCTTAATTGCCAACATTTGGTTACTTTAGACCCTAAATCGCCAAATTTAGAACATCAGACCCCTTCCTGCGAACGGGGTGCAAACTTTAGGCCCTTATTTGTAATTTACCCTTAAAAAAAAAATGCTGGCAACTGCAATTTTAACTTGAGAAAGAGTAAAAAGCGCGGTTGCCAACTGCATTTTTTGCAAGTTTGGTTATTTTGGGCAATACTCCCTCCGCCCCATTTGAAATTACACTTTCAACCCAAAAGGTTGTCCCATTGAAACTACACTTTCCATTTTAGAAAAAATTATAATATTTCTTTAATCAATGGGACCCACTTTCACACTCACAACAACTTTCCAATTACTATTCCCTACCTCACTTTTTCTCTCCTACCTCACTTTTCATACTCACAACACCTACTCCACTAACACTTTTCCTTAATTCCCATGCCCAACCCAAAGTGTAATTGCAAACAGGACAGAGGGAGTGTTTTTTTAGTATGATACTCGGAAAAAAGTGTCATTTTGAGAAAAAAAATCCTTCAAAGTTAAAATGACTACAATATATGATTGCTATAATTTTTGACTAATTACAGGGAAAATCATCTGTCTCTCTGGTCCTCCTGGAGTGGGTAAAACTAGCATTGGCCGCTCAATTGCACGTGCCTTGAATCGGAAATTCTATAGATTCTCCGTTGGCGGATTGTCCGATGTTGCTGAAATCAAGGTAAAGAAAGAATTTTTTAGATAATTGATTTGCAATGTCGATTTCACATTACCACTAGTGCAGGTTTAGTAATCTCTTGTTTGACTTACAAAATAATACCCAGGGTCATCGAAGAACATATATTGGTGCCATGCCAGGAAAGATGGTGCAGTGTCTTAAAAGTGTAGGAACAGCAAACCCCCTTGTTCTGATTGATGAGATTGACAAGGTATATTAGTACTAGCTTGCAACTGAATTTTCATGTTTTTATGTCAAGTCTCTTATAATCAAGAACATGATGCGCTTGAGAGTTGTTATAATTTATGAATAAGAGGAAAGGTTCTTTGTCACCACTAATATTTGCTTACATTTTTAGTATCCAATTAGTATTTTTGCCTTAATATATTTTAAATTCTTTGTCCGTATTTGCCCATTAGTTGGGAAGGGGCCATGCAGGTGATCCAGCCAGTGCTATGTTGGAGCTGCTTGATCCAGAGCAAAATGCTAATTTTCTTGATCATTATCTTGATGTTACAATTGACTTATCTAAGGTTAGTTGTTGTTGTGGGGATGTCCATCCAATGTAGTTGTACCAAGAAGTTTCTTCCAACCTTGTTATTAATGATTCTGTTTTTTTTTTGCTTGTCTGTAATTATATGTATGCATCTATGGCTAAATAAGTGTACTTTACACACACACACACACACACTTATACATGCATGTATGTTGCACAAATAAAACACAAAGATGTTATGTGCAATTTGGCAGGTTGTGTGAATACAACCATTTATAACCACCAGACAAATTCTTGTTTCAGATTGTCAACATCAATTCATCATAATATATTTTTTCTTGTCAATCATTGGACCTGATTGACCATTTGTAGTAGAAACATGAATGGAGTTTCAAGTTTTTGTTAGCTTTATGCTGCTTGGATCAGGGATGATTGTTATTCTTGATGGTCCGGAGAAAAAAAATTAAAAGGGGGGAGAACATGAGCATGCTAAATTATGGTGTTATATTAAGGGTCTTGGTTACACTAAATCTTCTATTTGAGGTTCCTAAGTTTGATTAACGTTTCCAGTAAGACTCGTAGCTGACGTGTCAAGTAAGAAAAACATATTTAAGAGCCGAAGCTGTTCGAAAGGAGGTCCCTAAAACTCCCTCAAGTGCAAGGCAGTCTGAGGTGCTTCAAAAACCTGACAAGAGTGTCAACTTGTGCTCTAATACCTGGAAGAAATTACATGTAATTCAGGATAGTGGAACCAAGAGATTGCAAAATCCGGGTCCTACATGCCAAGTTACTGACTCATCTAAAGGTTAAAGGTTACATTTTTTAAGAGAGGGCTAATTATTTATATGAAGTCTTAACAATATGAATAAAAATGATTCTTCCGGTAGAAGAATGGTAATTGCTCGTATAACAAGCAATAGTTTTGTTTCTCGATGCTGTTTATATTGACCCCATCTACAGTTGAGAGGTTATTATCCTGCTGTTGGAAAAATTATTCAGAATCGATATTGGGTATTGGGAAGTGTGCTTGTATTCTGCTTGTGTATTTTTGTTCTAACGAGTACATCACATATGATAAAGTTTGAAGATGACTTTATCCTTAACTTTTTTGCTTCAGGTCTTGTTCGTATGTACAGCAAATGTTGTAGAACATATACCCGGTCCTCTGCTGGACAGGATGGAGATAATCTCCATTGCTGGATATATAACTGATGAGAAGATGCACATTGCCAGGGACTATTTGGAGAAAACAACCCGTGAAGCATGTGGTGTCAAGCCTGAACAGGTCTCTCTCTCTCTCTCTCTCTCTCTCTTTATATATATAATATATATATATATGCTTTATTTCACTGGCTAAGACTTTCCAAGAGAGTTATAACATCATTTATACAGTGTTGGTAATCAGGCCAACATATGTGATGAACTCCTCTGGCACATGCCAATTGCTTGAACCCGTATTGAGCTCTGCAAAGTTCCTGTTGAGGAGCAGTATATCAGCATTGAAATTCACAAGTAATTCAAGCTCAAGTGGATTTGAAACCACAATGTCTTTTAGAATGTAGGCTTCGCGGGGCAAAGTTCTCATGTCCCATGCCTTTCTAGTCACACAAGCATCATTCCTGCCATCTGTCCACTGGTAGTAGGAAAGTGCTTACTTATCTCTTCACAGCTGCTCGAATAATGTTTTTACATTTGTTTGAGCTGATTGGTGTGAGTAGAAGATATTTGGAATTCTGCTGATTTTTGGAAACAAAACATGGCATATCCGTAGAAAATGTTTAAATGGAACTCTGCTGTTTTTGTGTGTTTGAAAATGTTTAAAGAAGGTTAACAGTAGCTGCATTGTTACATCGTAGGATTTTGCTAGGATTTATGATTCTAATTATAGCATACTCATATATATAACTAATGGGGTAGATGAAAATGTTACCAGATTTGGAGGTAGATTTATATTTGTGATGTATTATAATTTATGACATGATCATATTTATGACTAATGATCTAGCTCTATGCTTGTTCGAAGAGAACATTTATTTCGCTTCAAATTTTCACTTGAGCATGCAAGGGTTGTTAATGTGTATGCCAATTCCTATTTTCACTATAGATAACTCTACCTGTACATTATTCCTTTTTCTTGATGTGTATGCTTTGGATGGGTGAATGAATTCTTGTCATCTTCTCCCAGGTTGAGATGACGGATGAAGCTCTCCTTGCTCTGGTTGAAAATTACTGTCGTGAAGCAGGAGTTCGGAATCTTCAAAAGCACATAGAGAAGATATATCGCAAGGTTTAGCTGGATTATCAGTTTCGCTTTGATAACTTCAATGTGTATTGTATTGTCATATTCAAACTAGGCCACATAATTTTGGATGTATCTTACTGGCTCTCTATAACAACTTTTTAGTGGGTACACAATTTTGAAATCACTCATTACAATAGCGTAACTGGCGATTATTTAATGCTGAATTATTTATTGTTTAACGTCTGCAGATTGCTCTTCAACTTGTGCGGCAAGGAGTATCAAATGAACCTTCAGTTGAGGTAGTTGGACCTAGTGGTGAATCAGGTGAAATTAAGATTGGAGACGCGACCATGGTTGAGGACGAATCAGTGGATAATGGCAAAATCGAGATCACTGCTGAAGCTGAAATTTTGGAGGCATCATCTAAAGTAAATATATACTCCGTATCTTTTAGTATTTTGTTATAATATAATCATTGGTAGAGCTCCTTTAGTACTGCAGTCTATCATTGCGTTGCGCTGGCCTAGAAGTTGGTCAAACATCTATAATGGGTTAAATATGTTTTATGATGATGTTTTTTGGTAATTTGCATCTGGCAGGGTGTTCTGGGGACCGAGAAAAACAAGGAAAGTGAAGCAACTAAGACAATTGAAAAGGTGTTAGTTGACAAGTCAAACCTGGCAGATTATGTTGGAAAACCTGTTTTCCATGCTGAGCGTATATATGATCAGACACCACTTGGTGTTGTTTTGGGTTTGGCTTGGACTGCAATGGGTGGTTCCACACTTTATATAGAGACCACGCAAATTGAGCAAGGCGAAGGCAAAGGGGCCCTTAATTTAACGGGACAACTTGGAGATGTGATGAAGGAAAGTGCGCAGATAGCTCACACAGTAGCCAGGGCATTATTGGCAGAGAAAGACACCAATAACCCATATTTTGCCAATTCAAAGCTTCATCTCCATGTTCCGGCAGGTGCCACCCCTAAAGATGGTCCCAGTGCTGGTTGCACCATGATCACATCCATGCTTTCTCTTGCCCTGAACAAGCCTGTTAAGAGGGATCTAGCAATGACCGGCGAAGTAACTCTAACTGGGAAGATTCTTCCAATTGGTGGGGTATGTTTACTAAACCTATCCTTCTTCATACATACATACATGCATGCATGTGCGCACACACATGCATCCAGGTTTACATACCCGCTCTGCCCTTAATTGGTGAAGAGTACCCTACCCCCTCCATTTCATACAACGACTTCCCTTTGACTAGTCTTGGTCAACTTGGCTAAACTTTAACCAATTATATATATAAAAATTTAATTGGCTTAGCAAAGTTACAAGAGCTGAAGCATTTTTATTGTTTTCAGTTGATAACGAAATAATTATTACCCAGAAGGGCCAAAACATAATAAATGTCTGTTTTAATTGTGGGTTTTAAATACTTGTTATAAATCTTAAACGAGGGATTATGTATAAAGGAAGTCCTTTTTGTTTATTCACGCATGTCTATATCTTTTTCTTCATCCCGTGCTTATTTAGTTGAAAATTTAGGGGCACTTTTTGAGTTTATTAGACAACGAGGACAAACATTTGAGAGTAACCTGTATGTTTGTGGTCGTTTTCGGGCCTTGAATCTTACAAAATTTCTGATGTACGAAACATTAGGTGAAGGAGAAGACAATAGCGGCAAGACGGAGTGGTGTAAAAACTATCATCTTTCCTATGGCAAATAAAAGGGACTTTGATGAGCTTGCTCCTAATGTGAAGGAAGGCCTTGACGTACACTTTGTAGATGACTACAATCAGATATTTGATTTGGCTTTTGATCACAACCAAACCAACCAGCAGAAGAATAAAAAGTCCCTTTTCTCCGGTTGTTGAAGCACATTTTACTGACCAATGAAATGGATTAAGAGACCGGTAAGGATAGTTTATTTATTGGGAGTAAAATCTCCATTATTTAATAACCGCCCCCATTTTTTGCGTTGTAACATTATAACTTCACTAGATAGCATCATTTTGAGATTGCCAAGCCGCCTGTTATGTTCTTCTGGAAAGCAGCACTGTTCTGAGGTTTGTTAAATTCATGTAGCTTTACTGGTCTACAGCAGCTATATATTATATTATCGAAAGTACTCCCTCCGTCCCAAAATGACTCTAAGATGATAATCAAGATGTAGGTTGTTGCTGTAAATAATAAAATCATGTGCTAGTTTGAACAAAATTTGTTGGTTTCAGGACCATGGAATTGAAGGTTTTTATTATTAGTAATGAATATTAGGGCACTTAAATTAGATAAGGTACAGTAAAAGTGTTGATTAATGCACAAATTTGTGGCCTAGTTTAGTTGGTGGGTGTTTTAACAGAGCAATAGTAAAGCTTCTTGGGCTACTTCACTTAATTCACCGCAAAAGTATAATTTTTACCAACTTTATACTCTATTTTGAATAATAAATGATTTCACATACAATAATAAAAAATAAAAAGAGAGAGAGAGAGAGAGAGAGAGAGAGAGAGAGAGAGAGAGAGAGAGAGAGAGAGAGAGGATAATATCTGGGTGAATCTTGACTGGTGATTAAGTCAGTTTGCACATATGACCAATAGAATTAGGCACAAGTAAGTTTATCCATTAAGGAGATGATTAGTGGGGTACTTATAGTATAATTGGAATATCTAATCGCCTTTATGAAGATCTTTCATTTATGGAGCCACCTTTATAATAACTGTAATCATATGTAGGTGTAATTATGAACTCAACTATAAGTAAAAAAGGATAGGAGTGAGAAATTTTGAATTTAAAACTTAAATTGGTTACGTTATGATGTTTTTAAACTTTGATTTTTAAATAATGTTCATCATTGTATTTGTGATTTTTTTTTTTTCCATGCCCGTGATTTCCCTCCTTTCTTGATCACTTTTTGGAAAATGGCTGAAAACTCAATATTGTTTCATCATGTTGTTCATGCAGTTCAACATAGAAAAGGGTGACATCTTTTAAAGTCATATTTTGTTATGATTATTTGTTGCAAGGATGTATTTAATAGGATCATTAATTTTTCTTTACAATTGATAAGTCAAGATGTCAATATATTGACGGATGTAATTTCTATGACATCATTTGTAAATGCGAGCCTCACCGTTTGGATTAAAATTTTAACGTCTATGGATATGGATAGTTGACTTTGAGAACATTTGTTATTGTCGTTAATAATACGACACTTTTATATAAAAAAAAAAAAAAAAAACAATTTGATTTTTAATAATGGTTAAACCATAGTTGATTGATGATTTCAGAGGTTAGTGGTATAAGCGTCACCCGAATCATCAATTGTCATTCCCCACCGGATGCATGCTTTTTCTTCACGTGCAAACACTTTTCAATTAATCCATTATTAATTGGTTTAATTATGAGCTTTATCATCACTTTATTTCTTCTAATTTTTATAATCACAATTAGGCATGCCGATGGATCAAATTTTGATTTCAGTCTGGTTAAAATTCCAAGTGAAAAAGTAAATTTAGATTAATATTATTGATAAATATTTTACATGACAATCTTTTTATTTAATTGTTCAAATATGAATTTATCTATCTTCAACTTTATTCATGTATTCATAGTTATAATTATCCATCCATTACAAATTAACCTTACATATTAGAAAAGATGTTAGAAATGAATGTTAACTCGTCACTAAAGAAAAGGAGTTTTTATAAAAAAAACTATCTCAAAAAGAAAAAGATGCTATTTACATAAAAAAAAAAAAAAAAAAAAAAAAAAAAAAAAAAACAAACTTGTAAGATGTGATATTTAAAAAAAATTTTTTTTTTTTAATTTTCAGTTAAAACAACTGATAAATACATTTATCAGTTGTTTAAAATTGATAAATTTATTTATCCATTTTTTAAAGAGTATTTTGTGCTTGATTTTTTGGTTCAAACAACTGATAAATGCATTTATCAGTTGTTACTAATAAATTCATTTATCATTTTTTTTAAAAGTATTTTGTGCTTCATTTTTTGGTTAAACAACTGATAAATGCATTTATCAGTTGTTTATAACTGATAATTTGTGCTTGATTTTTTGGTTAAAACAATTGATAAATGTATTTATCAGTTGTTTGACAGATAAATGCAAAAAAAAAAATAGAAAAAAAATAAAAAAGTAGTTTTTTGTAATATTTAAATAGTTTTTTTTATAATATCCAACTTGTGTATTTTTTTTTATTTTTTTTGTGATATCCACATTTCAAAAGTTATTTTGGTAAATGCCCTTAAAGAAAAGTCTTGATCTGAAATCCCAATTTTTTACTTGGTTTTGTGTCAATTCAATTTGTAGAGCTCCTAAAGAATTTTATTAGGTTATATGGATTATGATTTAACAAGAACTTAGTGGGACCCCTGAGAATTGAATGTTGAGCAATACTAAAGATACAAAATACTCCCTCCGTCTCATAACAAGCGACGCAGTTACTGTTCCGCACGGGAATTAAGGAAAAAGTGAAAATGTTGATGTGTTATGAGTGTAGATAGTTGAGTAGGAGAGAGAATAAGTGGAGAAAATAGTAAATTATAATGGTGTTGTAAGTATTATAATAATGTAGGAGAGAGAATGAGTGGAGGAAATAGTAAAGATTCTTTTCCATTTTAGGAAGTGTGACTTATTAGTGGGACGCCCAAAATGGCAAAGTGTGTCGCTTGTTATGGGACGGAGGGAGTATGATTATTAAAAGTGGGGCGACATATTTTTTTATGTGTATCGATAGTAAATCCACCACATTCTAATTAAAATCATCAAAAAAAAATTATTATAAATTATTTTGTGTTCGGTTTTTTGTGACTCTATGTTGTACCCTAATATTATCCTTTTTATTAGGTTGTATGGATTACGATAGGGATTTATTACATTGCCCTCCTTAGTCTTTTTCTTTTTTTTTTTAAAGATATTTATTTTATTTACATTAATATTTCACTTCTAGTTATAATGGTAGAAAGACGAGTAATGATAAATAAAAGTGATGAGCAACACAATTAGCCCTTATGATAGTGAAATGAATAATAATGAAACACCAAATGCTCGCAAAATTTCGGCGAAATCCTAAGTGAAATATTAAATACGTATAATATTTGTTTTAAAAACTCAAATGTTAAATGATTTAAATACTAATCAATGAGTTTATGAACAAGATTTAAATACTATAGTAAAAAAAAAAAAGGGTCACAAAACTAGTTCATAAAAAAGTGATGTCACAATTTTGTTAGTGCTTTTAATTAGAATGTGATGTGTTCACAATCGATCGATCGATCGATCCAATCAATAAAATATTCTCATTTCGTTTTTTATCCATTTTTTTGTAAATTTATTTAGTGCTCAAAACATTGCCCCTTTATAAATAGTAGAAAATCTGTTAAGATTAATTAATGACAAACTACATGCAATTTGGTAATCTGTGTTTTGGTTATTTTTGTAATTTAATTCCCAACATTGTAAATTTGTCAATTCAATTCATACCATACATTGTCATTTGTTTTTGCAATTTGATGTGAAAACTAACAATGTACTAATTAATTAAGAATATTTATATGTATATGCTAAAATAATATTTAAATATATTTTTTTTCTAGAAGTAAAAAATGAAAATTCATTTTTGAATGAATAAAGTAATTAAATTCTACTTACACAATCACACTATTATTATTTTTAGAAAATTTAGGAATTAAACTTTTAGGAAATAGAATATGATAGCACATACTATTCCATATAAACAAGATAAACTCACCTTTTAGTGAAAATTTAGATTGATTATTTATATTAATTAATTATTATATTAAAATTCAAAAAAATTTATTGGTTGGATTTAATGATACAGCCACTCCGTTCCATAAAAAATGTTACTAAAATTGATTATGTGCAAAGTGAGAAAAAAGTAGGTTGTTGTTGTGCATATGTTTTAGATATCTTCTATACGAAAAATCAAATGAAGGAGATTAAAGCGAGGTATGCCGAAGCAAATCTCCTTAAGACAATATTTCGCCTCCGTAATTGTGCAAACGGATCAATGGCGAATGTCTCCCAAGATACAAAGCTTTTTACCAAGAGTTAGTGTGCACTTTAACTAACCTTGACGGGCGAACCAAAATCAGACTTGTTCTTAGTCTTCTAACTTTGAAGAACGAACGATAAACGAACTTTTTGAATGAATCAAAAACACTTTTGAATGAGAGAGAGAGAGAGAGAGAATTGGATTGAGAACAATGATAACAACTTGATTCGATAACTTTATGACTAAATGAAGGAATAGGGGTCTATATATAGGGTAGGTTGAGTTAGTTGTGACTCTTCACAAAAGTCACAAACCCTCCAAGCCAGCACCTGTTCGGACATCAATCTGACCAAGACAACAACTGCTCGGCCGAGCACCATTGGTGCCTCGCCCGAGCATTGGCTGGTTGCTCGCCCGAGCACTTTAGTGACTCGCTCGAGCAGAGGCCAACAGAAGATGCTTGTTTCTGGACAGTGATGCTCGGCCGAGATTTATGCCTTGCTCGGCCGAACAGTTCCTGAGCTGCTGAACTGTCGTGGCTGACTCTTGGTTGACTTTACCATTCACCCAAATATTTGACCTAATATTCCAACAATCCCCCACATGAATGGAAGAAGTCGACATGGAAAAGAAAGAAGAAAAAGAGCATAGCTGAAAAATAAATGCATCAAGATAGGTGGCTTTCGCTTTGAACCTTCTTTAGTAAGAATCTATCGAGCTTACTTGGCTGATCAGTGTACGTAACGTATTGAACTGTCAGACGTTATTGTAAGCTTAAACAATAGACCAAACACATTTAAATCTCATATCAGATTTTGGTTCTCTATTGTGTTCATTATTTCGGCCTTGAACTTTCTTGGTTCTGCGAGTGCTTTAGAGAATTTGCCTAAGTAAAATTCTCAACGAATCGACCATGGTCACACTAACATAGGTGATGTGCTATAAAGAGTATCCTACATTACCCCACTTGTACTAATTTACAATATATAGTCATCATTAAAAGCAATAGCTTAACCTCTACCAATTTGTAGGCAGCTGTAGACACCCTATTCTGAACCAATAAATTCATGATTACACTACTCTTCGTCTCTCTTTATTGTTTTGATGAAAGCATATCAGTTTCGTCATGTTTCGTTAAGTTTCTAACTAACCTCGTTAGTTTTGGACCTAACTGACTAACGGAATAAACTGAAGAGGACAAAATAGTCATCAGACTAGATATCTCGCACGAGATATCATATCTCGCGCGAGATATCCCCTCGACAGGATGTGCAGAAATCACTCTCCTTCTCCGTTTCAACCTCCTTTCTTGATAAACCTCATCTAATCCGGTTCTCCAATCAGAATTGAGTTCTGGAAGCTTCCTAGGAGTGTTTTATCTCTCCACCTCTACCTCTTAAACCCCTATAAATACTTGGTGACTTCCACTGTTTCAAGGGGCCAGAATTCCACACAACACACACAATTTGTTGGTTTCTTTCCACGAAAGACTCCTTCAAATCACTCACAAATAACTCCTAAATTCGTCCTTCAACCACGTTGATTGACGAACATCAAGGCTCAAGCCTAGCATCAAGGCGAAGCTCTGTCCGCATCACGACTTGACTCTCATATTGAGTCGAAACTCTGCCCGAATCGCTTCTCGATTGAGAAGACATCTTAGAACCACGTTCTAAATCAAACACTCCCCAAACGCTAGGTAAATTCCTATACTTTTACTCTCTTCTTCTTCTCAATCTCTCTATTGACTTTTAGAGTGGTGTAATCCCATCAAAAGGATTGGCCTAGAGTCCCTTCAATCAATGAAGGCGATCTCGAAGCATACAATCCGACATTCCTAATCAAGAAATTGATTAGGGTTTACTTGTTTTATTTAATTCTATATATTTTAAAGACTGAAAACCTCTCTTTTCTTTAGCAAGATCGATCTCCGGATTGGGTGGAATGGATGCTCCTCGACCTACCCATTCCATAACCTAAGCCCCGAACCCAAATCTCTTTAAAAATGGCTTTCCTATGTTTCCAAACGAATAATATAGGTGGCGACTCTAAAAGATAAAATTCTTTCTCACGACGCTACATGGTCACCAAGTTTAGTAGTTTCACCTGTCCTCGAGCTCATGTTGAGACCTACACTTGGGGTATGCTTCCAATGGGCGTTGACAACACAATCTTGGCCCAATGCTTTCCTCAAACCTTGGAGGGTGCTGCAAGGGATTGGTACATGTCTCTTCCTACGACTACAAGGCTTGATTGGTCGTCCGCATGTTTGGTCTTCCAAAGGCAGTTTGAAGATAACTCCACTTATCGTCCTACTAGGAGGGATCTTGAACAAACCAAACAACATGCAAATGAGTCCTTTGCTGAATTTTCTAGAAGATGGAGACTCAAACTCACTGAAATCGTCGAAAGGCCTACTCTCAAAGAGCAAATCCACATCTTCCTCCAATGCCTCCGTGATGAATTTCAAGAGAAGCTCGCCGGTAATTACTTTCCTAGTTTCAATGAACTCCTCGAGTCCGGAATTAGGGTTGACGACTTCCTCAAAAGTAAAAAGAGGGAAAGTAACTTCCGCTACAACAAACCCGCTACAAGTAAGGATGCTTCAGTCAATGCCATTGCATTCAACCGTCTCAACACCGGCAAGTATTCTGCTGTTCCTCCTCCCGAAAAGAAAAACAGGCACTACGACAAAATGGAATGGATCACTCAAGAAGAAATCTTCGATGTACTTGTCCAGAATGAAAAGATCAAGCCAAGAGAAGGTGGTCCTCCTAAGGATATGGGTCCGAATCATGCTCATCACTTATTCTGCAAGTACCACAACTTCACCGGCCATGACACCAACTCCTGCCACCACTTGAAGGACATCATCCAAGACCTCTTTGACAATGGAGATCTAGAACGTCCCAACGTCATCACCAATCCTCTCCCTCGCACTCCATGAAGAAGATGAAGCTCCAAGAAGAAATCTACACTTACCACTTTGGGGCTACCACTATCCTCTCCATTTCTCCTTTGATAGAAGTAGATTAGGTTTTAAATTTCCAAGTATGAACTCGAAGAGTCGTTCTGTCTTTCTAGTACTTCCCACCTCCTCTAGTTTGTGTCCTCTAAACTATCGAGTCTGTTCTTAAATTTCTCAATTAATCAAAGTTATTTTCCTAAACACTTTCCCTAAAGGTTGTTCTACCTCATGAGTATCATTAAAATTCATGCAAAATAATGGATCTTCCATTCCCTAATCATCGCCAAAAAATAGAGACTTCTAAGTGACTTTAAGAAGCAAGTTATCATTAGGAGGCTTAAGGGTTAAACATTACCCCTATTGAAAGTTAAAGATCAATAAGCGAAGAAAGCCAAAGGTGCTGCTGTCAACATTCATCCCAAGAAGAGTGGGGCTACTCAATTCAAGGCTTTGAGAGTACAAAAATAAATAAAAAGCTCGCTAGTTCGAAACTCCTTAAATCGTCCTAGGCAAAAATAGAGCATCAAAAAAAAAAAAAAACTCTCAAGCTTTCATCACCCCCACAGCGAAGGTGAAAATTCAAATGAATGAAGGACTCTCCCACAAAGAAAAGGAGTCAAGCGATATCAACAAAAAGAAAAAGAGGATTCCTCAATATTCTCCTACATCAAGTGAAGAAGACTTTCAGTATCAAGAAAAATATTTACCCTTAAGTCATACTAATGATTGACTTTCTTCTCAATCTTATTTAGAAAATTCTAGATGATGCACGGTTCATTAAAAGGTAGAATGACCTTTCTACACCTTTGAGTCATACAGCGTTCTTTGTTGAGTCTAGGGGCTTCCTCTTAGCCACTCTCATACACACTCTTGAGTTCCAAGCATCAAAACTGGGGCTTCCTATCTCTTCCTCCCCCAGTCAATCTCTATTTCAACTCTTCAAAATAATCGAATCTGCATTAGGGGCTTTCCTCTTTGCTCCTCACTCTCATCATCAGAGAATACACTTCTCCAAAAAGTCAATGCTTGGATCACCTTCAAAAAAAAAATAGAGTCCGCCTCTCCTCAACTTACTTGAGATCTCATCTCTCTCTCCTCAATAAGATTCTCTTTACTGAGTTCTCTTCGAGTACACATACTTTTCAAAAAAAAATGGCTCGCTAGGTTGAAAACTCGTAAAGAGCGGCCTAGGCAAAAGTTAGAGCACAAAAAAAAAAGACGCAAAAGAGATGCCCGCTAGATTGAAAACCCGAAAGGGCGGTCTAGGCAAAAACCAGGGTGCGTCACTAAGAAAAAAAAATCAAAGGTCAAAGGGAGAGTATTCTTCAACCTTCTTCACCGGACGTCATTTGATCCTCTTCAAATCAAACCAACAAGGAGAGTCTTCTTCAATCACCTTCAAATCAAGAGACCAGCTTCACAAGCCTGTTCACAAAGTCATCTACCACTTGCAAGCAACTTGGGGCTTGAGACATCAAAGGGCCTTGGACATAAAGCCATTACGACAGTCGACAGATGTGTAGTCGTTTGCCTCCTAGAGACACGATTCAAAGGAGAAGTCAGAATGAAGATTCGCAACAAGCCTAGATGTGTTCACACAAGGATACTCATCGAACGAAATTCTACAACAATACAGCCTCGCTGACTAGCAACAGATTCTGCAAAACCTGATTTGGTCCCAACTTGTCAAACACAAGTTCACTCATACAGTTCACCCATCTCAAACATAAATTCATACAAATGTCCCTACATTTCTATATACCATATACTCATACATAAACTCACCACCAAAATGACCAACCGGCCATTTACACGAACAGACGTGAGCACCACCACGTAAGTCCAGTTGAACAACTAAAATCTGGAAAATCTACTTGGAATCTTTATGTGCTGACAGGTACAAGAAGGTAAGAATCATTCGGGTCTATCTGAGACCATCATGCATATATCCTTGCATTACATGGGCCGACAGAACCTCCACCTCAATCGACAACTTCAAAAGTCTGTGACGGCAGCAACTTCAAGACCGTGACCTCGGCAACATCAGCAAAGTCTGTGACGGCAGCAAACTTCAAGTCCGTGACCTCGGCAACAACTTCAAAGTTTGTGATGGCAGCAAGCTTTAAAGTCTGTGATGGCAGCAAACTTCAAGTCCGTGACCTCGGCGAAATCAAAGAAAGTCCTGCGACGGCAAAGAAACTTCAAGTCCGTGACCTCGGCGACATCAAGAAAGTCCTGGACGGCAAACTTCAAGTCTGTGATCTCGGCAACAACCTCAAAGTCTGTGACGACAACAAACTTCAAGTCTGTGACCTCAGCATCAACAAAGTCTGTGATGGCAGCAACGACAACAAAGTCTGTGATCTCGGCAACAACAACGGCAACGTCAGTAACCTCGGGCGGCACACTTCAACAACTTCATCAACAAATGGGTATCTTCAGAATTGGGTCAAGTCTTTTGATTCCTCAGTATGATTTTACCTTTTCAAAAAAAAAATCCCTCTTCGATTTTCAAAAATGCTTTTCAAAATATCTAAAATAGCCTTTTTAGTGTTTTGGAGTCGAACTACGTTTGGTCTGATTCTCTCTTAGAGATACGTAGGCAGCCGTGCGGCACGACCATCCCAATGTTCAGAATGATGTCTTTTCTATCGACGACACTTCTTTTTTCATAAGACCTGTCGCCGAGGGGCTCTGTAGACACCCCATTCTGAACCAATAAATTCATGATTACACTACTCTTCGTCTCTCTTTATTGTTTTGATGAAAGCATATCAGTTTCGTTAAGTTTCTAACTAACCTCGTTAGTTTTGGACCTAACTGACTAACGGAATAAACTGAAGAGGACAAAATAGTCATCAGACTAGATATCTCGCACGAGATATCATATCTCGCGCGAGATATCCCCTCGACAGGATGTGCAGAAATCACTCTCCTTCTCCGTTTCAACCTCCTTTCTTGATAAACCTCATCTAATCCGGTTCTCCAATCAGAATTGAGTTCTGGAAGCTTCCTAGGAGTGTTTTATCTCTCCACCTCTACCTCTTAAACCCCTATAAATACTTGGTGACTTCCACTGTTTCAAGGGGCCAGAATTCCACACAACACACACAATTTGTTGGTTTCTTTCCACGAAAGACTCCTTCAAATCACTCACAAATAACTCCTAAATTCGTCCTTCAACCACGTTGATTGACGAACATCAAGGCTCAAGCCTAGCATCAAGGCGAAGCTCTGTCCGCATCACGACTTGACTCTCATATTGAGTCGAAACTCTGCCCGAATCGCTTCTCGATCGAGAAGACATCTTAGAACCACGTTCTAAATCAAACACTCCCCAAACGCTAGGTAAATTCCTATACTTTTACTCTCTTCTTCTTCTCAATCTCTCTATTGACTTTTAGAGTGGTGTAATCCCATCAAAAGGATTGGCCTAGAGTCCCTTCAATCGATGAAGGCGATCTCGAAGCATACAATCCGACATTCCTAATCAAGAAATTGATTAGGGTTTACTTGTTTTATTTAATTCTATATATTGTAAAGACTGAAAACCTCTCTTTTCTTTAGCAAGATCGATCTCCGGATTGGGTGGAATGGATGCTCCTCGACCTACCCATTCCATAACCTAAGCCCCGAATCCAAATCTCTTTAAAAATGGTTTTCCTATGTTTCCAAACGAATAATATAGGTGGCGACTCTAAAAGATAAAATTCTTTCTCACGACGCTACAGCAGCACTTTTGCATCATAGAAATGGGATGAAGATAAACTTTCAAGTGCTTCTCTCAAATCAATCATGACTAGTTTTTCCTATTGAACCTAGTCTGTGGGATCTCCAGTCGCCAGGTTAGGTTTCCATCAAGTTGATTTAGATTTGTTTAGGATTTAGCCCCATTTCTTTCGATGCACAATTTATTCTCTCCTTAGATAAACCTTTAGTAAATGGATCCGCTAGGTTATCCTTTGATCGCATGAAGTCAATCGAAATTGTTCCGTTGGAGAGTAACTGTCTAAAGGTGTTATGTCTACGACGTATGTGTCGAGATTTGCCATTGAATATAAAATTCTCCGCCCTTGCTATAGCTGCTTGATTATCACAATGTATACATATAGCAGACACGGGTTTTGGCCATAGAGGAATATCTTCTAGAAAATGTCTAAGCCATTCGGCTTCTTCACCAGCTTTATCTAAAGCAATAAACTCAGATTTCATTGTTGATCGAGCTATACATGTTTGTTTAGAAGATTTCCATGATATGGAACCTTCACCGAGAGTAAATACATAGCCACTAGTAGACTTGGATTCATATGTATCAGATATCCAATTTGCATCACTATATCCTTCAACTACTTGAGGATAATTGCTATAGTGTAATGAATACTCTCTAGTTTGTTTTATATATCCTAAAACTCTTAATAATGCATTTCAATGCTCATTATCAGGATTACTAGTAAAACGACTTAGCTTACTTACAACGTAAGCTATATCCGACCTTGTACACTGCATTAAGTACATTAGGCTTTCAATGATTTGAGAATACTCTAATTGTTGTTTCGCAATCCCAGTATTCTTGTGAAGAAATATATGGGGCATAAATGAATTATTAGTCTCTTTTTAATTCCATGAGAATTAAATCTCTCAATCATTTTATCAACATAATGTGTTTGAGATAAACAAATTTCATTGGAGGTTCTAGAGACTTTCATTCCCAAGATTACATCTGCTTCACCCATATCTTTCATATCAAAGTTATTGGTAAACATTTTCTTTGTTTTATTTATAACCTCGATGTCATGACCAAATATGAGCATGTCATCTACATATAAACAAACAAATACATATGTGTTACCAAATTTCTTTGAGTATACACACTTATCACATTCATTTGTGATAAAGCCATTCCTAATCATGACATTGTGTAGCGATGCGTGAATTTTTGTAACATCTCGGAGTCGCCACTTATTATTTATTTAGGAAAACAATAAGAAAAACCTTTTTCAATTTAAAAGGGATTTGAGGGTTCGGGGGTTAAGTTATGGAATGGGAAGGTCGAGGAGCACCCATTCCACCCAATCCGGAGATCGGTCTTGCCAATTGAGTATTATCAATCTTTTTAATTTAACAATAAAATAAAGGAACAAGAAAATCCTAATCAATTTCTTGATTAGGAATGTCGAATTATATGCTTCGAGATTGCCTCCATGGATTGAAGGGACTCTAGGCTAATCCTTTTAATGGATTACACTACTCTAAAAGCCAATAGAGAGGGGTTGAGAAGAAGAATAAAAGTATAGGAATTTACCTAGCGTTTGGGGAGTATTTGATTTAGAACGTGGTTCTAAAATGTCTTCCCGGTCGAGAATTGATTCGGGCAGAGTTTCGACTCAATATGAGAGTCAAATCTTGATGCGGACAGAGCTTCGCCTCAATCCTTGATTCGGGCTTTGATGTTTGTTGATCAAAAAGGTTGATAAACAAACTTTAGGTGATTTTGAGGTGATTTTGTAGGAATATTTCAGGGAGAGAAACCAACAAAATGTGTTTGTTGTGTGTTTTTGATCGTGGACCGGGGACCTCTCAATCTAAAACTGTTAGGGTGAAATACTGAAAGTCATCAGGTATTTATAGGGGTTTAAGAGGTAAAGGTGGAGAGGTAAAACACTCCTAGGAAGGTTCCAGAACTCAGATATGATTGGAGAATCGGATGGGATAAGATTTTATCAAGAAAAGAGTTTGAAACGGAGAAGGAAAGTGATTCTGCACATCCTATCGAGGGGTTGTCTCGCGCGAGATACGTATGTCCCGTGCGAGGTAACTAGTCGATTGACTATTTTGTCCTCTTCAGTTATTCCGTTAGTCAGTTAGGTCCAAAACTAACGAGGTTAGTTAGAAACTTAACGAAACATGACGAAACTGATATGCTTTCATCAAAACACAAAAGAGAGACGAAGAGTAGTGTAATCATGAATTATTGGTTCAGAATGGGGTGTCTACAGAGCCCCTCGGCGATAAGAATTATGGAAGAAGTCATGTCGTCGATAGAAAAGACATCATTCTGAACATTAGGATGGTCGTGCCGCACGGCTGCCTACGTATCTCTAAGAGAGAATCAGACCAAACGTAGTTCGACTCCAAAACACTAAAAAGGTTATTTTAGGTATTTTGAAAAGCATTTTTGAAAATCAAAGAGGGATTTTTTTTTGAAAAGGTAAAATCATATTGAGGAATCAAGGACTTGACCCAATTCTGATGATACCCGTTGTTGATGATGCGCCGCCCGAGGTTACTGACGTTGCCGTTGTTATCAAGGTCACGGACTTTGTTGTGGTTGCTGCAGTCACAGATTTTGTTGTGGTTGCCGAGGTCACGGACTTGAAGTTTGCTGCCGTCACAGACTTTGTTGATGTTGCCGAGGTCGCGGACTTGAAGTTTGCTGCCGTCACAGACTTTGTTGATGTTGCCGAGGTCACGAACTTGAAGTTTGCTGCCATCACAGATTTTGAAGATGTTGGTTGAGGTGGAGGCTCTGTCGGCTCCTGTAATGCAAGGGTATATGCATGATGGTCTCGGATAGACCCGAAGGATTCTTACCTTTCTGCACCTGCTAGTACATAAAGATTCCAAGTAGATTTTTTTCAAATTTTAGTTGTTTAACTGGACTTACGTGGTGGTGTCCACGTCTGTTCGTGCAAATGGCCGGTTGATCATTTTGGTGGTGAGTTTATGTATGAGTATATGGTATATATGGATATGTAGGGACATTTGTAGGGATTTATGTTCGTGATGGGTGAACTTTATGAGTGAATTTGTGTTTGACAAGTTGGGACCAAATCAGGTTTATGCAGAATCTGTTGCTAGTCAGCGAGGCTGTCTCGTTTCTTCATTGTTGTAGAATTTCGATGAGTAACCTTGTGTGAACATATCTAGGCCTATTGCGAAT
Organism: Adenophora triphylla var. japonica; assembly: GCA_022495995.1. NCBI lineage: Eukaryota > Viridiplantae > Streptophyta > Magnoliopsida > Asterales > Campanulaceae > Adenophora > Adenophora triphylla. Next base: position 176,654 of record JAFEMH010002903.1, read on the forward strand.
CTTCATCCTTAATTCTCCTTTGAGTCGTGTCTCTAGGAGGCAAACGACTATAAATCTGTCGACTGTCATAATGGCTTTGTGTCTAAGGCCCTTTGCTGTCTCAAGCCCCAAATTGCTTGCAAGTGTTAGATGACTTTGTGAACAGGCTTGTGAGTGTGCTCTCTGGATTTGAAGATGATTGAAGAAGGCTCTCCTTGTTGATTTGATTTGAAGAAGATCGAATGATGTTCGATGAAGAAGGTTGAAGAATACTCTCCCTTTGTCCTTGATTTTTTTTCTTAGTGACGCACCCTGGTTTTTGCCTAGACCGCCCTTTCGGGTTTTCAATCTAGCGGGCATCTCTTTTGCGCCTATTCTTTTTTTTTGTGCTCTAACTTTTGCCTAGGCCGCTCTTTACGAGTTTTCAATCTAGCAAGCCATTTTTTTTAAAAGTATGTGTACTCGAAGAGGACTCAGTCAGAAGAATCTCATTAATGAGAAAGATGAGATCTCAAGTTTAGTTGAGGAGAGACGGACTCTATTTTCGGAAGGTGATCCAAGCATTGATTCTTTGAAGAAGTGTATTCTCTAATGATGAGAGCGAGAAGCAAAGAGGAGAGCTCCTAAGGCAGATTCAATTTGTTTTGAAGAGTAGAGGTAGAGATTGACTGGAGTAGGAAATGTTAGGAAGCCCCAATTTTGATGCTTGAATTTTGAGAGTGTGTATGAGAGTGGCTAACAGGAAGCCCCTAGACTCAACAAGGAACGTTACTTGGCTCAAGGATCTAGAAAAGTTGTTCTACCTTTTAATGATCCGTGCATCATCTAGAAGTTTCTAAATAAGTTTGAGGAGAAAGCCAATCATTAGTATGACTTAAGGGTAAACATTTTTCTTGCTACTGAAAGTCTTCTTCACTTGTTGTAAGAGGATGTTGAGGAATCCACTTTTCTTTTGTTGGTATCACTTGATTCCTTTTCTTTGTGTGAGAGTCCTTCATGCATTTAAATTTTCACCTTTGTTGTGGGGGTGATGAAAGCTTGAGAGTTTGTTTGTTTGTTTTTTTTTATTTTTTTTGGTACTCTCAAAGCTTTGAATTGAGTAGCCCCACTCTTCTTGGAATGAAGGTTGATAGCATCACCTTTGGCTTTCTTCTTTTGTTGACCTTTGACTTTCAGTAGGGGTAATGTTTAGCCCTTAAGCTTCCTAAGGATAACTTTCTTCTTAAACTCGCTTAGAAGTCTCTATTTTTTGCGATGATTTAGGGAAATGGAGGGTCCATTATTTTGTATGAATTAAATGATACTCATGAGGTAGAACAACCTTAGGAAAAGTGTTTAGGAAAAGAAGATAACTTTGATTAATCGAAGAAATTTAAGAACATACTCGATAGTTTAGATGACACAAACTAGAGGAGGTGAGAAGTACTAGAAAGACAGAACGACTCTTCGAGTTCATACTTGGAAATTTAAAACCTAATCTACTTCTATCAAAGGAGAAAGGGAGAGGATAGTTGTAGCCCCAAAGTGGTAAGTGCAGCTTTTCTTCTCGGAGCTTCATCTTCTTCATGGAGTGCGGGGAGAGGATTGTTGGGACGTTCTAGATCTCCATTATCAAAGAGGTCTTGGATGATGTCCTTAAAGTAGCGGCAAGAGTTGGTGTCGTGGCCGGTGAAGTTGTGGTACTTGCAGAATAAGTGATGAGCATGATTAGGACCCATATCCTTAGGAGGACCACCTTCTCTTGGTTTGATCTTTTCATTATTGACGAGAACATCAAAGAGTTCTTCTTGAGTGATTCCTTCAATTTTGTCATAGTGTCTCTTTTTTCCTTTCGGGAGGAGGAACAACAGAATACTTGTCGGTGTTGGGACGGTTGAATGCAATAGCGTAGACTGAAGCATCCTTACTTGTGGTAGGCTTGTTGAAGCGGAAAGTGCTTGCCTTATTTTTACTTTTTAGAAAGTCATCAATCCTAATTCCGGACTCATGGAGTTCATTGAAACTAGGAAAGTAATTACCGGCGAGCTTCTCTTAAAAATTCATCACGGAGGCATTGGAGAAAGATGTGGATTTGCTCTTTGAGAGTAGGCCTTTCGACAATTTCAGTGAGTTTGAGTCTCCATCTTCTAGCAAATTCAGTAAAAGACTCATTTGCATGTTGTTTGGTTTGTTCAAGATCCCTCCTAGTAGGGCGGTAGGTGGAGTTGTCTTCAAACTGTCTTTGGAAGACTAAACATGCGGACGACCAATCAAGCCTTGTAGTCGTAGGAAGAGACATGCACCAATCCCTTGCAGCACCCTCCAAAGTTTGAGGAAAGCATTGGGCCAATATTGTGTTGTCAACTCCCATTGGAAGCATAGCCCAAGTGTAGGTCTCAACATGAGCTCGAGGACAGGTAGTACCATTGAACTTGGCAATGTCGGGTTTCTTGTACTTGCGAGGAAACTTTGTGATGGATTGTTGAAGAGCATCGGGATCAAATGGAACGAATGACCCTTTAGAAGTGTCAAGGTTTGTAAGTTTCTTCTCAAGATAGTTCTTAGTAACATGGTCACCAAGTTTAGTAGTTTCACCACTGCCTTTTTTCTTGGTTTTAGCACCCTTGGAGATGTGTTCCTCATCATCGGAGGAGGATGAGGATGAGGAGGAATCGGATTCTTCATTTTTCTTGCTTGACTTCTTGGGTATCTTACTCTTTTTGGTGTAGGATCCCTCTTCATCGAAGGAGGATTCCTCTTTCTGCTTTTGTTTTCTTCCTTTCTTGACTTTCAAATCGTTGAGTTCTTTCATGAGGGCGGCCATTTGGGCGTTTTTCTCATCAATTTGCTTACTTTTTTCATCCATTTTAAGCAGAGCTTGGATGAGTTGGGCCTTAGCTTCGTTGAATTCGGCCTCGGTGGTAGGAGGAGAAGCAGACATCGCGTCGAGCTTTGGTGATGGACCTAGACGTGTAGCAACCGTGTTAAACCATGATCGAGTCCCAACAAGTCGGCTGAATAGGGTGAATGAAGGCTTTGAAGTTTTGAAGGTTTTGGCCAAAACATGAAAAGACCGAACACTTATCTCGTACGGGACAAGAAGTCTCGTGTGAGACAACACCATGGAAAGTCACAATTTTTCTGATTTTAATCCTAATTTTGGTCAGACAGAAAATCTATTTTGGGGGTTTCTAACATTCGAAAACCAAACCTAAGGACCTAGGGGTCGAAGCCATCCAAAGTAACATCAAGTTTTGTGCAATAATTTTGGTGAGAAATTTTTCTCTTTATGGGCAAATTCGAAGGGACAATCATAGGGACATTTTCGAAGGGACAATTCCGAAGCGACAATTTTTTTTGGTTTCTTTTCCATGGTTTATTGCACAAAACGATCTTGACAAGGGATTACAAAGACTCCAAGATCAAACCGACCGGTCACGGAGTGTCTTAAAAGGTCAATCTACATGATATGTGGCGATGCAGGGCTGGAAGGCTAGGCTCCCCGCGGTATGACAATCTAGATGGATTGAATACGCGGAGTGGGATGATCCAACTTCGGAGAGACCGGCGACTAGGTGGTTACCGTCATCCGTCCTTAGTGTGGGTCCCGGGTTAATCAGGGTATGTAGTGCAATGACAGTTATAATATGAGTGCTCGTGTGTGAGAGTCAATCTAGGTGATAGAGTAAATTAGAAAGTTTTATTTTTTGAAAACTAAAAGAAAAACAGATAGTGGCCGCACCAAGTGGTTGCCTACGTTTCTCCCAGATTAGGAAGACTCAGGCCATCGTAGTTCCACTTAAAGAGGGAGAAAGAGAGAGAGAGAGCGAGAGAATAAATAAACTAATTTATTACAAAGCCCGAGTCAATCGATGACCGGTAAAAATTAAAGTAAATCAATCTCACGCAAGTATATAGTTTAAGTAATTAATAATTACTCTACCCTGCAAAATAAAATTAATACAAGCAAAATAGAAATAATATTTTATTTGATTTTTCTGATTTTTTTTTTAAGTTTCTTGAAACTGTTTTGCTTTTTTTTTTTAATTGGTGAACCTTTTGAAGAATAGCCAACTGTGCAAGTTTTTTTTTTATATGGTCAACTTTGAACAGGAAAAGTCAACCAAAGCATTTTGCATTTTTCTTTTCATTCTGCCCTGCGTCAGACCAAACAGGAACATGAAGGATCAATTGTTTTTGAAAACCGTAGGTTAATCTCGCGCGAGATAAGTTATCCCGTGCTGGATAAGCTGTCGCACAGTAATTTTTTTTTTTGACGAAAATAGCGCAGAAAAATTTCGAAAAATACAGAAAAATCAAATTTTTACAGAAAAATAAAAAGATTGATAATACTCAATTGTGCGCAAGTCTAACCCTCTTAATTAATTATCCCCAGCGGAGTCGCCAATGTAGCGATGCTTGAATTTTTGCAACATCTCGTTGTCGCCACTTATAATTTATTTAGGAAAACAATAAGAAAAACCTTTATCAATTTAAAAGAGATTTGAGGGTTCGGGGGTTAAGTTATGGAATGGGAAGGTCGAGGAGCACCCATTCCACTCAATCCGGAGATCGGTCTTGCCAATTGAGTATTATCAATCTTTTTAATTTAACAATAAAATAAAGGAACACGAAAATCCTAATCAATTTCTTGATTAGGAATGTCGGATTATATGCTTCGAGATTACCTCCATGGATTGAAGGGACTCTAGGCTAATCCTTTTAATGGATTACACTACTCTAAAAGCCAATAGAGAGGGGTTGAGAAGAAGAATAAAAGTATAGGAATTTACCTAGCGTTTGGGGAGTATTTGATTTAGAACGTTGTTCTAAAATGTCTTCCCGGTCGAGAATTGATTCGGGCAGAGTTTCGACTCAATATGAGAGTCAAATCTTGATGCGGACAGAGCTTCGCCTCAATCCTTGATTCGGGCTTTGATGTTTGTTGATCAACAAGGTTGATAAACAAACTTTAGGTGATTTTGGGGTGATTTTGTAGGAATATTTCAGGGAGAGAAACCAACAAAATGTGTTTGTTGTGTGTTTTTTATCGTGGACCGGGGACCTCTCAATCTAAAACTGTTAGGGTGAAATACTGAAAGTCATCAGGTATTTATAGGGGTTTAAGAGGTAAAGGTGGATAGGTAAAACACTCCTAAGAAGGTTCCAAAACTCAGATATGATTGGAGAACCGGATGGGATAAGATTTTATCAAGAAAGAGTTAGAAACGGAGAAGGAAAGTGATTCTGCACATCCTGTCGAGGGGTTGTCTCGCGTGAGACACGTATGTCCCGTGCGAGACAACTAGTCGGTTGACTATTTTGTCCTCTTCAGTTATTCCGTTAGTCAGTTAGGTCCAAAATTAACGAGGTTAGTTAGAAACTTAACGAAACATGACGAAACTGATATGCTTTCATCAAAACACAAAAGAGAGACGAAGAGTAGTGTAATCATGAATTATTGGTTCAGAATGGGGTGTCTACACATTTTCAAATTTCTCATGCCATTGTTTAGGAGCTTGCTTCAAACCATACAAGGACTTAACAAGTTTGCATACCTTGTGTTCTTGTCCTTTTACTTTGAAACCTTCGGGCCGTTCCATGTAAATTTCTTTATTCAAATCACCATTTAAAAATGCAGTTTTTACATCCATTTTATATATATGCAGATTATACAAAGCTGCAATGGCTATTAAGATTCGAATTGAAGTAATTCTTGTAACAGGAGAGTATGTGTCAAAGAAGTCAAATCCTTCCATTTGATGATATCCTTTTTCAACAAGACGAGCCTTATATTTATCCACGAAACCATCCGGTCTTAATTTATTTTCGAAAATCCATTTGTATCCTATTGGTTTAGAACATTTTAGAAGATTAACCACTTGCCAAGTGTTGTTACTTAAAATAGATTCAATCTCACTATTTACAGCTTCTTTCCAAAATGTTGATTCTGAGCTGCTCATGGCCTCCTTAAATGATTGAGGCTCATCTTCAATCATAAAATTATAGATAAAATCTGGACCAAAAGTTTTAGCAATTTAAGCTCTCTTGCTTCTTCTTGGTTCATCATCTTCATTATTTTCAGAAATGCTTTCACGTGATCTCTTAGGAGTATTTTCACAAATATCCTTTTTCATAGGGAACACGTCCTCGAAAAATTCAGCGTCACAAGAGTCAATTATTGTATTGACATGAATGTCATTTTTTTCAGATTTATGTACTAAGAATCTGTACGCAATGCTATTCATTGCATATCCAATAAATACACAGTCAACGGTCTTAGGCCCTAACTTTGACCGTTTAGGAGGTGGAACGAAAACCTTTGCGAGGCACCCCTACACTTTGAGGAATTTATAGGAAGGCTTTCTTCCTTTCCACAATTCATATGGTATGGAATCAGTTTTCTTGTGTGGAATCCTATTCAACACAAAGTTAGCAGATAACACCGCTTCCCCCCCCACAAGTTTTGTGGTAAACCCAAACTTACAAGCATGTAATTAACTATGTCTTTTAAAGTTCTATTTTTCCTTTCAGCAATACCATTTTGCTGCGGAGTATAGGGTGCGGTTGTTTGATGAATGATTCTGAATTTGGAACATAGATCACTAGATTCTGTTGATTCAAATTCACCACCCCTATCGGACGTTAATACTTTAATTGACTTTTCAAGTTAATTTTAAACTTAAGTTTTGTAAGTGATGAAAGCATCCATTGCTTCATCTTTACTACTTAGCAAATAGACATAACAATATCTACTTCGATCGTCAATGAAAGTAACAAAGTATTTCTTACCGCCTCGAGTTGGGACAAACTTTAAATCACATAAATCGCTATGGATTAATCCCAACAGTTGGCTAGTTCTTTCAATTGGTTTGAAAGGTTTCTTTGAAAACTTTGCTTCAACACAAATTTCGCATTTGTGATTTTTCATTGAATCAAGTTTTGGAATAAGTCCTAAACCAACAAGCTTTCTCAAAGAAGCACGATTCACATGTCCTAAACGACCATGCCATAAATTAGAAGACTCGCACAAGTAAATAGAATTGTCAATTTTATTCATAACTTGTGGGTACAAATATGTGGACTTCTTGTCCACTACAACAACGTTTGCCTTAAATAGGCCATCTAGCAAGTATCCTTTCCCAACATACATGCCCCCTTACTAAGTACAAACTTATCAGATTCAAATACAATTTTGAAGCCCTTCTTACTAAGTAATGAACCAGAAATTAAATTCTTTCTTATGTCGGGTACATGCATCTAGGGGTGGCAAATGGTACTTGACCGTACCAACCAACTCGCATACCAACCGTACCAATTATAATTGGTACACATTGGTAACAGAAGTCGGTATACCGAAGTCTCGGTACGGTAGTACCGTACCAACTGTGCCTAATTGGTTGGTACACGGTATACAATTTCGACTTCGGTTGGTATACCGTGTACCGACTTTTTTTTTTTTTTTAATATATATATATATATATATATATATATATATATATATATATATATATATATATATATATATATATATATATATATAGCGTGCAAGACTTTAAGAAGATGAAATTGCCACTAGAGACTTGACATCTAAATTTCTTTTCCAACAATTCAATTCAACATAGATAGATAGAGATAGATGGATCACAGGGTCGGGTCTGGCTACAACCAAAACAGAGTTTCAGAATTCACTATGGTGAATTCAAGACTTTTGCTCCTTGAATCAAAGTCGGTCTATTCTTTTGGGACGGAGGGAGTGATTAATTGACTAGATATTGAATTGCTAACACACAAGTTTGATTATACAGTCATACTAAGTAGAAAGAAATTAAACAAGATTGTTTTGTTTGACGAAGATCACCAAGGTGATGATGACATCTTCTTCACTTCAGCACCATCCAGGCATGTGATAATGACATTCAGTCAGTTTCAGTACTGAGACTTATCCAAGCTGTCAAAATATGGATGATCCATAGCTGCTTTCGCTGAAATCCTTTCCACTGGATCATATTTAAGCATTTGCTGCAAAATACCATACCAATGCTTCACTTCAAAAGATTGATAATGCATGGGCCCTTCCCTTACAATTCCGACTTCGGATTGAATTAATGGCAAGTGATTTTAGTATGTACTGGGATAATAACTTGGATTTGCAATTTTTTTTGTCCTCAATAACAATTGGTATTCGTCGAATACCAACCGTACCAACCGGTACCAACCGTACCGATAAACTTGGTATACCGACTTTTTTGGTTGGTACCGGTACGGATTTTTGTGTACCAATTCATACTTGGTTGGTACACGGTACAAGCAAAATGAAGCCGGTATACCAACCGAACCACCCCTACATGCATCACATCATTGAGAGTAAGCTCATTTTTCGATGTGAACTTCAAGATCACCTTCCCAATGCCTTCAATCTTGGAAGTTACGAAATTTCCCATATAGAGAAAATATTCACGTTCCATCTTCTTGTATTCTGCGAACAAGCTTTTGTTGGCACATATGTGACGAGTGGCTCCGGTGTCCACCCACCAATCCTTGACGTTCGACACCAAGTCGGCTTCACATACAACAACAGACATACTTACTTCGGAGACATCATTACTTGAAGCGTTTGTTGCCATCATTACTTGACTTCTTCTTAGAAGAGTCATCATGCTTCCTTTTGATGTTCTTAGGTCGGGATCATTCCACCATGTTATCCTTTGCTTCCATGTTTCGTGCATTGGCTCTCTTTTCTGCACTATGATTGTCTTCTTCAATACAAAGACGAATAAGCAAGTCTTCCATTGACATCTCCTTGCGCTTGTTCTTGAGATAGTTTTTCAAATCTCTCCACGAAGGAGGCAACTTCTCAATCATACGTGCAATTTGGAAGGATTCGCTTAATTGCATGCCTTCGGCTTCAATGTTATGCAATAGAACTTGAATCTCTTCGACCTAATTCATTACAGTTTTAGAATTAATCATTTTAAAATCCAAAAAAATCCAAAAAATTTGCAACAAAGAACTTCTTTGTTCCAGCATCTTTGGTTTTATATTTCTTGTCGAGAGAGTCCCAAAGTCCCTTTGCAGTTTGAATGGAGTAATACATATTATACAATGTGTTGTCTAGTCCATTCAATATGTAGTTTCGGCATAGATAATCAGCATGTTTCCACGCATCAATAGCCAATTGTGCAGCCTTATCTACTACACCTTTCGCAACCGGACATTCTTCACGTAAGAACTTTACTAGTCCAAGCGTTGTGAGATAAAACAACATTTTCTATTGCCAACATTTGAAATCAGCTCCATTGAAATTTTCTGGTTTCTCGTACTGCGAGGCCGGTGGCATCATAAGCTGATTAGCACTTGAAGTACTCGCTATTGCATTTGTTGCAATCGTCTCACTACTAACAGATTCATTTCCATTAGCCATTTTCTGTTACGAAACAGAAAATCAAATAAGAAAGAGATGAAGTAGAGAAGATATAATTAAAATAAATACCTGGAAATATTGTCTTAAGATTGTTGTGTATATGTTTTAGATATGTTCTATACGGAAAATCAAACGAAGGAGATTAAAAGCGAGGTATGCCGAAGCAAATCTCCTTATGACAATATTTCGCCTCCGTAATTGTGCAAACGGATCAATAACGAATGTCTCCCAAGATACAACGCTTTTTACAAGAGTTAGTGTGCACTTTAACTAACCTTGACGGGCGAACCAAAATCAGACTTGCTCTTAGTCTTCTAACTTTGAAGAACGAACGATAAACGAACTCTTTGAATGAATCAAAAACACTTTTGAATGAGAGAGAGAGAGAGAGAGAGAGAGAGAGAGAGAATTGGATTGAGAACAATGATAACAACTTGATTCGATAACTTTATGACTGAATGAAGGAATAGGGGTCTATATATAGGGTAGATTGAGTCAGTTGTGACTCTTCACAAAAGTCACAAACCCTCCAAGCCAGCACCTGTTCGGACATCAATCTAACCAAGACAGCAACAACTCGGCCGAGCACCATTGGTGCCTCGCCCGAGCATTGGCTGGTTGCTCGGGCGAGCACTTTAGTGACTCGCCCAAGCAGAGGCCAACAGAAGATGCTTGTTTCTGGACAATGATGCTCGGCTGAGGCTTATGCCTTGCTCGGCCGAGCAGTTCCTGAGCTGTTGAACTGTCATGGCTGACTCTTGGTTGACTTTACCATTCACCCAAATATTTGACCTATTATTTCAACAGTTGTTACGAGTATAAAAAGTAAAGTATATAAAAGAATTCAAGATAAGAAATTGTAAATGGATTGTTGTTGTTAGTGTGATAAGTGAGTGTTACTGAAATTTTGAGAATGTAATGTTTATCATGGATGCTATTATACAATATATCTCACATCTATTAGAAAAATAAATATGGACTGTTATATAGACTTTAGGGTAGGGATAACAATTTGACTGAACCCGATTCGAAACGAAATCGATTCAATTAAAAAAAAAAAGCGTTTGGTTTGCAAGTTTCAAAACTTAAACCATGACTCGACCTGATTCGACTCAACACCTGATATACGTGAAATATATTTAATATGTTCCTAAATTTTATTTTTTTATTTGTGTTTATGGGTGAGATTTTGATGATTTTGAATTAACATTAATCACTAAACTTAAAAATAAATTTGGCTCAAACAAATTTGGGTGAAAAAATAGATTTTTAATGTAAATCGGGTCAGGTCGGAGCGGTTGCGATTTCTTGTGTATTCGAGTCGGGTCGGGTTTAGATCGATAATTTTAAGATCATGCCGTATTCGGATCAGAGGTGATCTGATCCGAATCCGATCAGTCGGCATCCCTACTTTAGGGACTATTTTTTTTATCAACAATTGATTTTATGGTGAAACTTTTTATATAATCCACTATCAGCCCAATTCTATTTCTAAGAGATGCCCAAAAAAAAAAAAATCAATTCTTTTTTAAACATTTTATTTTGTTTTACAAATGTTTTGAGGAAATAAAATTTAATTCATTTAAAAAAAAATGAAGATTGTGTTTCGAGTGTGGAAAGTGGTAAGGTACGTAATTGATGGAGACCGAAGTGGGTTTTGACTGTTGTTTTAGTGTAATGACTTTTTCTGTACCGATTATTTATAATCCACATTAAAAAAGTCGGCTCGATCATTCTATTGATAACGACGTACTAAATTATTTCTCACGTGCTTCTTTGCACGCCCTCTTTAATTTATGGTCACTATTGGACAGTAGTACTAGTGGGTTGGTGGTTGCAATATTAAGATACTAAATCTGTTGAAACCAATAGATTTCAACCATCTTAATTTTCCCATTTCTATTCTATTCTACTCCCTCCGTCCCATTCTAAATGTCCAAAAATAGGTTCGGCGCGGAAATTAAGAAAAGTGAGGTAAGAAAGAGAAAAAGTGAGATAGAAAAGAGAAAAAATTTAAATGTTGTGAGTATGAAAAATTAAATAGGAGAGAGAATGAGTGAGAGGAATAGTTAGGAGAGAGAATGTTGTGAGTGTAAAAGTAAAGTAGGAGAGAGAATGAGTGGGTGGAATAGTGAAAAAAGTTTCCTTTTTTGAAAATGAGACATTTTCAATGAGACGCCCAAAATGAAAAGTTTGGACATTTAGATTGGGACGGAGGGAGTATTATATTACTTCCTCTTTCTCCGTCTCCAAATGTTTGTTCTATTTGACTTTTTTATTGAACTTTGACCACAAATTTATGAGAGATTAATTATGTTCATGAAATTTTAAAAGTTGTTGTTGATAATATTATTAATGGTTAATCAATAGAAATTTTTAGAATTTCGTGAACATAATTAAATTATCATATATTTGTGATCAAAGTTCCACAAAAAGGTCAAATGGGACAAACATTTTGAGACCGAGACGGAGAAAGTATATGTGTTCCTGTTCTTCTTGAACCCGGGCGGACCTATATATACCCAATAGAACGTGTGTACCCAGTTACTTCTCTTTACTTGCTAATTACTCTCTCCGTCCCACTTCAAATTTAAATTTAAAGGGTCCTATTTTTTCTTTTGATCCGTTTCACTTCAAAAGTTTTTTTCATAAATGGCAAATTTTGAACAACGTTTCGGACATTTATACTCTTATAATTTAAATATATTTACAAAAAAAAAATCATTCATTATACCCTTATAATTTTAACATATTTACAAAAAAATAAATCATTAACTATTCCCTATCCCACATTTAACTTTTACATTCTCTCTCCTCTAATCTTCTACCCACTTACAAAAAACCAATCATTAACTACTATTCTCTATCCCACATTAAACTTTTACATTCTCTTTATTTTAATCTTCTACCCACTTACAATTCTTTTTTCATTTTTTAAAAAATTTCTTAGCGTGAATTCAAACCCCGATACCGTTGGTCCAGGACGGAGGGAGTATTAGTTTTCTTATCTTTATCTTTCGCTGATAGTCCCCTCTCCATCATTAAAAATGTGGGTTGGATTTTTAGAGACATTATAGTTATAAGTATTTAGTGACATTGTTAATGAATAATTTGATAATGAAATGTAAGAATCTATAAAGTAAAGAGTTGTGACCAACTAACTTCCTAATATATTCCTTATAGTTGAGGAAAAAAACAAAGAAAGAGAAAATGAGACTAGTCAAGATGCGTCGGCACAATTCCAACTAAGTAAAGTTATTAGATTTTCACATTCAAAAATCCTACAAAAGTAATGGGTCCATCGTCATCATGAGTTGATGACTCAATCGCCTCAAAACAGAAAATGAGGAGATGCATTAAGCCGGTCCAATTAAGATAATATGATAAAATAATTCTGAACCATCTTTTTTCTTTTTTTTTTTTTTATATACTCCCTCCGTCCCAATAAAAGCTTCACTAATTACCCAAAAGGGCGTCCCGTTAGAAGCTTCACCTTTCCTTTTTTGGCAAAGAATCTTCACTATTCTCTCCACTCATTCTCTCTCCTAAAACACTATTACACTCACAACACTTTTCAAATTCACTATTCCCTCCACTAATTCTCTCTCCTATTTTCAAATTACACTCACAACATTTTTTTTTTCCTCCCATTACCATAATTCCCGTGTCGGAGGAAAAGGGTGAAGCAATTGGTGGGACGGAGGGAGTATGTCATATTATAATATTTATAATATTTACTATTGTGGAGCACGAGCTAGTGATCCATTACTAAAAATCGGGTCTTTAGCGCGGAAATTAGTAACGGCGGAATGAAAGTTATAGCGGTGGAAAAAATTTGGTATCGTTTACACCGACGAAATTTAAGTCTGTCGGTAGAGTCCGCCACTAAAAACGAATATTCGGCGAATATTCGTTCCAATACCGTCACTGATGTATGTTGACTGGTTTACGAACTGTACTGGCGAAATAATCCGACGGTAGAAATTTATTAGCGGCAAAATTATTCCGTCAGTGGTTATTCAGTTAGTAGTGAAATTTTTTACAAAAAGTTATGTAAAAAAAGTTAAGAATTTTTAAAGAAATGAAAGTATATAATAGAAAGAAAGAGGGACTGACAATAACATTTAGCTTTTTAATTTTTTAATTTTTTTTTTAATAAATAAAACTATTTGAGATGTTAGTTAGTAGTGAATTTTTTTACAAAAAGTTATATAAAAAAAGTTATGAATTTTTAAAGAAATGAAAGTATATAATAGAAAGAAAGATGGACGAACAATGGCATTTAGTTTTTTATTTTTATTTTTTGAATTTTTTTTTTGGATAAATAAAAATATTTGAGATGTTAGTTAGTAGTGAATTTTTTTTACAAAAAGTTATATAAAAAAAGTTAAGAATTTTTAAAGAAACGAAAGTATATAATAGAAAGAAAGAGAGACGGACAATAGCATTTAGTTATTTTATTTTTTTAACAATTTTTTTTTTAAATAAATAAATCTATTTGAGATGTTAGTTAGTGTGAAATGTTTTACAAAAATTTATATAAAAAAATTTAATAATTTTTAAATATATGAAAGTATATAATAGAAATAAAGAGGGACGGACAATAGCATTTAATTTTTTAATTTTTTGGATAAATAAAACTATTTGCGATATTAGTTAGTAGTGAATTTGTTTACAAAAAGTTATATAAAAAAGTTAAGATTTTTTAAAGAAATGAAGGTATATAATAGAAAGAAAGAGGGACGGACAATAGCATTTAGTTTTTTAATTTTTAAATTTTTTTTTTAATAAATAAAACTATTTGAGATGTTAGTTAGTGTTAAATTTTTTACAAAAATTTATATAAAAAAAAGTTAAGAATTTTTAAATAAATGAAAGTATATAATAGAAATAAAGAGGGACGGACAATAACATTTAGTTTTTTGATTTTTTTGATTTTTTTTTTTTTGGATAAATAAAACTATTTGAGATGTTAGTTAGTAGTGCAATTTTTTACAAAAAGTTATATAAAAAAAGTTACGAATTTTTAAAGAAATGAAAGTATATAATAGAAAGAAAGAGGTACGGACAATAGCATTTAGTTTTTTATTTTTTTTTTTGAATTTTTTTTGGATAAATAAAAATATTTGAGATGTTAGTTAGTAGTGAATTTTTTTACAAAAAGTTATATAAAAAAGTTAAATTTTTTTAAAGAAATGAAAGTATATAATAGAAAGAAAGAGGGACGGATAATAGCATTTATTTTTTTAATTTTTTTTTAAAAAAATTAATAAATAAAACTATTTGAGATGTTAGTTAGTGTGAAATTTTTTACAAAAAATTAAAAAAAAAATAATAATTTTTAAAGAAATGAAAGTATATAATAGAAATAAAGAGGGACGGACAATAGCATTTAGTTTTTTTTAATTTTTTTGTTTTTTTGTTTTTGATAAATAAAACTATTTGCGATATTAGTTAGTAGTGAATTTTTTTTACAAAAAATTATTTAAAAAAAGTTAAGATTATTTAAAGAAATGAAAGTATATAATAGAAAGAAAGAGGGACGGACAATAGCATTTAGTTTTTCAATTTTTTTTAATTTTTTTCTTTGAATAAATAAAACTATTTGAGATGTTAGTTAGAGTTAAATTTTTTACAAAAATTTATATAAAAAAAGTTAAGAATTTTTAAATAAATGAAAGTATACAATAGAAATAAAGAGGGACGGACAAATACTTTTAGTTTTTTAATTTTTTTGATTTTTTTTGGATAAACAAAACTATTCGAGATGTTAGTTAGTAGTGCAATTTTTTACAAAAAGTTATATAAAAAAAAGTTAAAATTTTTTAAAGAAATAAAAGTATATAATAGAAAGAAAGAGGGACGGACAATAGCATTTAGTTTTTTTATTTTTTTTTGAATAAATAAAACTATTTGACATGTTAGTTAGTAGTGATTTTTTTTACAAAAAGTTATATAAAAAAAAGTGTATAATTTTTAAAGAAATGAAAGTATATAATAGAAAAAAAAGAGAGACGGACAATAGCATTTAGTTTTTTAATTTTTTTTTAATAAATAAAACTATTTAAGATGTTTTTTAGTAGTGACATTTTTTATAAAAAGTTATATAAAAAAGTTATGGTTTAGAATATAGGGTAGGGTTATGTTTTAGGGTATATGTTAAGGTTTAGGGTATATGCATATGTGTTATATGATTTAGAGTATATGGTATGTGTATATGATAGGGAGTATATGATTTATGATATAAAGTATGGGTGTTTGGTGTATGTGATATATGGTATAGGATATGAGTTATGGTTTAGGGTATAGGGTATGGGTGTATGGGTATATTATTTATGTTTAAGGGATTGGGTATATTAAAAATTCTTTTACTAACTATTAATATGGATATGATTTAGGGTTTAGGGTTTGGGGTATAAGTATATGAGATTTGGAATTTAGTGATAAGCATTATTAATATTTCTTTTAAAGATTAAATTATTATTATTGTTAATAAGTATTTTTTTATTACTATCAATTATTACTTAGGTATATTAATATTTCTTAGAAGTTTAAATTATTATTATCAATAAATTATATTTTTTATAATTTATTACTATCAATTATTACTTAGGTATATTAATATTTCTTAGAATTTTAAATTATTATTATCAATAAATTATATTTTTAGGCATTATTGTTTTAGGTATATGATTTATGATTTATGGTATGAGGTAAAAATATGATTTAAGGTATAGGGGTTAGGGTATGAGATATATAGGGTTTAGGGTTTAGGGTTTAGTGCTTAGCGTGTAGTGGTATATACTATAAGATTTAGGGTATACGGATATATATACTTTAGAGTTTAAGTATATGATTTAGGGTTTAGGATATAGAGGTATATACTTTTTATTATTATTATTATTATTATTATTATTATTATTATTATTATTATTATTATTATTATTATTATTATTATTATTATTATTATTATTATTATTATTATTATTATTATTATTATCAATTATTATTATTGTTATTAACAAGTATTGTTACTAATTATTATTATAGTAGTAAGTATTTATACCAATTGTACAATTATTTTATTAAATACGTTTATTAATTTTTATATAAACTAAGTATCATTATTACCATTTATTATTATATATTATTATAAATGTGTGTTATCACTAATATCACTAGTAATAATAAACTAAAACTAAAAGTTTATGAGGTGTCATCTACTCATTGGTTGTTAAAGGTTCACATGGATCTCCTCAACCTATATATTACTTGATCACAACCATTCATTTGATATATTAAATTCAATGATCCAAATTCACCCAAACAAACACAAAAAGGTATTCTTTTTTTATTTCTCTCTTTTCCCATTTCTTCATTATTATCTCAAAATCCCCATTTCTCTCCATCTCCCCTCCCTATCAAACAATTAATTAAACACCATCACCAGCCTCCTCCACCGCCATTGACGTCACCGCCGACACCACCACTGCCTCTGCCATTTTCGCCACCACCAACATCACCATCTCCGCCTCTACTCTACCCTTAATCACCCCTTCACTGCCATCCCTCATTCTAAAACCCTTAATCACCGCCTCCCTCATTCTCTCTCAAAACCCTACGCCGTCCACCCCCTCATCTCGCTTTGTCTCTATCTCTCTCTTCAGGTAACACTTCCCCTCTCTCTCTCCTTTTATTTCTTTCGACCTGCCTCATTTCTCTCTCTTCCATTTTCACAAATAAAATCCTTTTCTCTCCCCTCTCATTTCCCTCATCCCTTTTCTCATTGGCGGTGGTTGCTGGTGATTATTGATGGTGGTGAGATGTGATGACCTGATTTGAATTTTTTTGAAGTTAAGGGATCAAAGTTTAAATGAAAGGATATTATAATTGAGATTTTTTTTTATTTATTGCATTATCGGCGACAGAATATTCCGTCGGTGAATTTAGAATTTTAAATAAATCAGAATAACACAGCGGCGGAATATTCCGCTGGTGAAATTAAAATTTAATTAAATAAAATTACCTCAGCGGCGGAATATTCCGTCAGAGAATTTAGAATTTTAATTAAATCAAAATAACTCAGTGGCGGAAATTTTCGTCGGTGAAATTACAATTTTAATTGAATTAAATTACTTCAGTGGCGGAAAATTCCGCCGGTGGACACTGGCGGAATACCATTTCCGTTGGTGTATACCGGCGGAAATTGGACTGTCGAACCGCTGCGACGCGCTGCCACTAGCAGACCACCGACAGAATTATTCCGTCGGTGGGTATGCAGCAGCAACGGAAATGCTTCTTTAGCGACGAAAATTTTCGCTGCTAAAACATGTTTTTCTGGTAGTGTGAGGAAGCATGCAGAGCATAAGGATGTGTGGGCACCAAGTGTCGATGCCTATGCAAGTGCAAAGGCTGATTGAGACAAGATCAAAACACAACATACAAGCCATAAATTGTACTCAAAGATCAAACACATGAACAAACAGTGTTACTGTCTGTGTTAGCCATTTTATTCACCCAACACCAGAAAATAGTTGTATTTCGCTATTATTGTCGAGAGGTTTTCTAGTATAGGGTTGTTATTATATAGTGTGTGTGATTTAGAATATCAAGTCATTCCATTGACCATTGTTGTTATAGATGCTATAACAATTTGTACAACACTACAGTTTACTTTATATAAACTGTTTGTTGAATACTATAAATTGCACTACAAGGAAAAACAGTTTTAGAGACGGAAAATTATGTAGCTAAAATGAAGATTCTGTCTCTAAATCGTGTTTAGAGACAGATTTGTTCCGTAGCTAATCCGTGGGTGCAAGTTGGTCGCTAAATTGGGCGTCGCTATTTTGTAGTTGTTTTAGAGACAGATATGTCTGTCTCTAAATTAGAGATAGATATGTTTGTCTCTAAATTAGAGACAGATATGTCCGTCTCTAATTTAGAGACAGATATGTACGTCTCTAATTTAGAGACATACATATATGTCTCTAATTTAGAGACGTACATATATGTCTCTAAATTGGAGACGAACATATCTGTCTCTAAAACAGCTACAAAACAACGACGCCCAATTTAGCGACCAACCTGCACCCACGGATTAGCTACGGAACAAATCTGTCCCTAAACACGATTTAGAGACAGAATCTTCATTTTGGCTACAGAATTTGCCGTCTCTAAATCAATTAACAATGTCAAAATATCACTACTAAAATGTAATTCACAGTCATAAAATTTCCTAAATCAAATTTTTTAAAATCAATTACAATTACAAATGGGGGTTCAATTATATAATCAATAAGAATTTCCTAATTAAACAAAGACCACACCCATTACTACTGCCTTGGACCAGCCCAAACCTGTTTGGCCCCAAATCTGCCCAGCTTCATGCGGCCGCCTAGAGAATCACGATGGTGCCGCCTCACATCCAGAAAATCCACCCAAGAAAAGCCACGGTGAGGCGGCCGCCTGGCCCCATCTGAGGCTGGCGCCTCACCTCCAAAAAAAATGCCCCCGATTGAACAACCTAAGGCGGCCGCCTGGCCTGAATTGAGGCTAGCGCCTCGGCCACAGAAATTGATGCTGCGTCTGCCACTTGAACAAGCAACCCTCTCAAGCTGTCTTCAACCATGTCCATACACATCAACAACTTACCATCATACAAACACCAAAAACCCATGAAGCCCATTCCATATCAACGACGAACAATATAGCATCCCAAAACATCAAAATTCAAAGCCTCTAAAACTTCCCTCGGTAGAGCTCTGCAAGTACACCAGCAATAGCCCACATTTAACAAAATGGTTAAGTACTAATTTTTTCAATTGATGCTTCACAAATAGTAATGAAACTTTGAAGACTAACCTCAATCAACAAACTAAATGTCCCGTATAGAAAATACAAGACATGCTAAATCAGCAAATAACTAAACCCACAAAATCTCCACTAGAAATAACCAACTCTCTCAAAACAACGGTCCTCATCAAATGCCCGGAAATCGAAACAACAACAAGTTGCTTGCACAAAGAAGCTTGGGGTTGAGATTGCGTACAAGAGTAAACCCACACGGACTATACCTCCTTGGAGCACCGCCACCAAATCCACCAGCCAAACATTGATAAGATTAAATTAAAATCATAACTTGAAACAACCAAATTAACCACATAAATTTAGTAATAAGATTCAATTAAAATCAAAACTTGAAACAACCAAATTAACCACTCAATACCTCCTTGGAGCACCGCCACCAAATCCACCACGACCGCCACCAAATGGAATGGTCGATATCGGAGCCTGCTCTTCCTTCAACACAATTTTGGGCTTGTGAGAATAAGAGTATGATTTAGCTTTTGGGGTGGGACTCTGTGTGTGTGTGTGTGTGTGTGTGTGTGTGTGTGTGTGTGTGTGTTTATGTGGTTTATGCGGTACAGATTTTGGGGGAAGCGGGAGATGAGAAGGAGGGGAAGAGATTTCAACTTTTCGTTCCTTTCGTGGAAGGAAAAAAAAAGTGGGAACTAAAAAATAACAAAAGGGAAATTTGGGTTAAAAGAAATTTTGGTACAAAATTTCTAACTCCATTAATCTATTTGGAGCCAATTTTTAGGGACTAACTATATTTTTAAAGCCAATTATTTTGGGACTAAATTTGAAATCGACGATTTTGTAATTTTATTTTAATTAATAAAATTTAAGGGTATTGTCTCTTTTTTCTTTTATATACTTTCGTTTCTTTTAAAAAAAGGTAAGTTTAATTTCTTTCAAAATTCATAACTTTTTTTATGTAACTTTTTGCAAAAAAATTCAGGACTAACCAACATTCAAAATAGTCTTCTTTATCCAATTTTTTTTTTTTTTTTAAAAAAAGCAAATCTTAATAAACAATATAGAACTTAATAGAAACTGTTAAAAAGTTGACTGTTTTTTCAAAATACTGTTAAAAAGTTAACTTTATTTTTTTCAAAAACTGTTAGTAGTAGTAGTAGTAATGGTGGTAGTAGTGGTTATAGTAGTGGTAGTAGTAGTGGTGATAGTAGTGGTAGTGGTAGTGGTGGTAGTGGTGGTGGTAGTAGTAGTGATAGTGGTAGTAGTGGTAGTGGTAGTAGTAGTGGTGGTGGTGGTGGTAGTAGAAGTGGTAGTAGTGGTGGTAGTAGTAGTAGTAGTAGTGGTAGTAGTAGTGGTGATAGTGGTAGTAGTGGTAGTAGTAGTGGTAGTGGTAGTAGTGGTAGTGGTAGTATGGTAGTGATAGTAGTGGTGGTGGTGGTGGTAGTAGTAGTGGTAGTAGTGGTAATGGTAGTAGTAGTGGTAGTGATAGTAGTAGTAGTAGTTGTGATAGTAGTGATAGTGGTAGTAGTGGTGGTGGTGGTAGTAGTGGTAGTGGTAGTGGTAGTGGTGGTAGTAGTGGTAGTGGTGGTAGTAGTGGTAGTGGTAGTAGTGGTGGTGGTGGTTGTGGTAGTAGTGGTGGTGGTGGTAGTACTAGTGGTAGTAGTGGTGGTAGTGGTAGTAGTAGTGGTAGTAGTAGTAGTAGTGGTAGTGGTAGTAGTGGTGGTAGTCAATAAACCCTAAAATAAAGAAAATAAAAATAAATCTATTTTAGCTACAGATGTTGAATCTGTCTCTAAATTAAAGACAGATTTTGAACAAGTCTCTAATTTAGAGACATATACAAAATCTGTCTCTAAATTTTAGAGACATATATTGAATCTGTCACTAAATTAGAGATGAATTAAAAAAATGTGTCTCTAAATTAGAGACAGATTAAAATTTGTCTCTAATTTAGAGACAGATTCAACATCTGTCTCCAAACCCTAAACCCTATACCATAAACCTTATACCTTATACCATATACACTAAACCCTAAATCATATACCTATACATTATATCTTATACCCTAAACCTTATACCCTATATCCTAAGTCGTATACCTATACCTTATACCCTAAATCCTGAGTCATATACCTATACCTTATCCATTATACCCTAAACCATAAATCCTATACCCTAAACTTTATACCTTATACCCTATACACTAAATCCTAAATCATATATACATTATACCTTATACCCTAATTAGTGACATTCTTTACAAAAAGGTATATAAAAAAAGATAGAAAAAAATCAAACAAATGAAAGTATATAGAAGAAAAGTCAAAAGAGCGACGAACTACCCTATATTTATTTTTTATTTTTTTAAAATTTTTATTGACTAGAAAATAATATTTTAGACTTTTTTAATTAGTGATATATTTTTACAAAAAGATATATAAAAAAGATATAAAAAACTAAACAAATGAAAGTATATAGAAGAAAAGTCAAAAGAGGGACGGACTATCCTATATTTATTTTTTAAATTTTTATTGAATAGGAAATAATACTTTAGACTTTGTTAATTAGTGATTTTTTTTTACAAAAAGGTATATAAAAAAAGATAGAAAAAAATCAAACAAATGAAAGTATATAGAAGAACAGTTAAAAGAGGGACGGACTACCCTATATTTATTTTTTATTTTTAAATTTTTTTTATTGAATAGGAAATAATATTTTAGACTTTGTTAATTGGTGATTTTTTTTACAAAAAGGTATATAAAAAAAGATAGAAAAAAATCAAACAAATGAAAGTATATAGAAGAAAAGTCAAAAGAGGGGCGGACTACACTATAATTATTTTTTATTATTTTTTTAAATTTTTTGTTGAATATGAAATAATATTTTAGACTTTGTTAATTATTGATTTTTTTTACAAAAATTTATATAAAAAAAGATATTAAAAAATCAAACAAATGAAAGTATATATAAGAAAAGTCAAAAGAGGGACGAAAAATCCTATATTTATTATTATTTTTTAATTTTTAATTGAATAGGAAATTAATATTTTAGAATTTGTTAATTGGTGATTTTTTTTACAAGAAGGTATATAAAAAAAGATAGAAAAAAATCAAACAAATGAAAGTATATAGAAGAAAAGTCAAAAGAGGGACGGATTACCCTATATTTATTTTTATTTTTTAAAATTTTTTTATTTAATAGGAAATAATATTTTAGACTTTGTTTATTAGTGATTTTTTACAAAAAGGTATATAAAAAAAGATAGAAAAAAATCAAACAAATGAAAGTATATATAAGAAAAGTCATAAAGAGGGGCGGACTATCCTATATTTATTTTTTATTTTTTTTTAAATTTTTTATTGAATAGGAAATATTATTTTAGACTTTGTTAATTAGTGATTTTTTTTACAAAAAGGTATATAAAAAAAAGAAAGAAAAAAATCAAACAAATGAAAGTATATAGAAGAAAAGTCAAAAGAGGGACAGACTACCCTATATTTATTTTTTTTTAAAAAAAATTATTGACTAGAAAATAATATTTTAGACTTTGTTAATTAGTGATATTTTTTACAAAAAGATATATAAAAAAAGATAGAAAAAAAACTAAACAAATGAAAGTATATAGAAGAAAAGTCAAAAGAGGGACGGACCACCCTATATTTATTTTTTAAAATTTTTTATTGAATAGAAAATAATATTTTAGACTTTTTTAATAAATGATTTTTTTAACAAAAAGTTATATAAAAAAAGATAGAAAAAAATTAAACAAATGAAAATATATAGAAGAAATGTCAAAAGAGGGATGGACTACCCTATATTTATTTTTTTATTTTTTAAAATTTTTTTATTGAATAGGAAATAATATTTTAGACTTTTTTAATTAGTGATTTTTTTACAAAAAGGTATATAAATAAAAAATGAAACAAATGAAAGTATATAGAAGAAAAGTTAAAAGAGGGACGGACGGACTACCCTATATTTATTTTTTATTTTTTTTAAACAAATTTATTTACTAGAAAATAATATTTTAGACTTTTTTAATTATTGTTTTTTTTTACAAAAAAGTATATAAAAAAGATAGAAAAAAAAACAAACAAATGAAAGTATATAGAAGAAAAGTCAAAAGAGGAACGGACTACCCTATGTTTATTTTTTATTTTTTTTTAATTTTTTATTGACTAAAAAATTATATTTTAGACTTTGTTAATTAGTGATATTTTTTACGAAAAGGTATATGAAAAAAGATAGAAAAAAACTAAACAAATGAAAGTATATAGAAGAACAGTTAAAAGAGGGACGAACTACCCTATATTTATTTTTTGATTTTTTTATTAAAAAGGAAATAATATTTTAGAATTTATTAATTAGTGATTTTTTAAAGAAAAATTTATATAAAAAAAAGATAGGGTTTAGGGTATATGATGTGTTTTAGGGTAAATGATACTTTTTTTATTGGGAATTTGCCCCATAAGTTTCTTTTGGAACAAATCACTTCCCACTAAATTTCTCATTGCATTAAAATACCCCATAAGTTCTCATGTTGTATTATGTATAATACAATATTTAGTTATGCAGTAGTTTAAAATCATAATACTGCATCCACACCACCGCCTCCGCCACAGCCCAGCTCCGCCGCCGCCGTCTGCTATCGTCGCATGCCGGATTTCGGTCAATTTTCGCCGAAATTCGGTCAATTTTCACCGAAATCCGGCAATTTTGGCCGAAATCCGGCCGCCGGTTGCCGGAATCATGTCGTCGGAGGTCGAAATCTGGTCGCCGATCCATGGGCTTCAGACTCCGGTCACCGGCGGCCGCCGGAATGCAGTATTATGGCCTTAATTGATGTTGTATTTTCGAAACATAATGCAACATCATAATACAACATCATAAAAGAAACTTATTGAGCATATATTTTAAAAAAAAGGAACTTATGGGGCAATGACCCTTTTTTATTTATTTTTTGGATTAAAAAATTATTTGAGATGTTGGTTAGTCGTGAATTTTTTTTATACAAAGTTATATAAATTTTTTTTTTTTAAAGAAATGAAAATATACAATTCATAAACCCTAAAATGGAGAAATAAAAATAAATCTAATTTAGCTACAGATGTTGAATCTGTCTCTAAATCTTAGAGACGAAATAAAAATGTGTCTCTAAATTAGAGACGGATCATTAAAATCTGTCTCTAATTTAGAAACAGATTCAACATCTGTCTCTAAAGTTTAGAGACAGATTTTGTATTCTTCTCTAAATTAGAGACGGATACAAAATTTGTATCTATCTCTAATTTAATTTAGAGAGATATGAATTGATTCGACTTTGTACTTAAAATAAATATATTTATAAAGGTATTCGCCTTTTGGCATGCTCAAATTATATTTTTACAACTTGAGGAAAAAAAAAACAATTTCTTGTATGATTTATTTTCATGTTAAAAACCCGTTTCCAAAACGTCTGTGTTTTGGTTTGGGTGTTGTCGTCTATGCTATTATTACTGTTACCCCGACATCAAAAATAACACCAATGAGTTTTTACTCACAAATCAAGGCAATTGATACTTTCCTCATTGAACCATTAGTGATACATACACAAGTTAAACAAAACCAATACTCCCACCGTTTCACAAATGTATGCACTTTTTGTGCTAATGCGAGAATTAAGGTAAAAGGTGATGAAGATGATGTGTTGTGAGTGTAGATGATTGTGTAGGAGAGAGAAAGTGGAGTAAGTGAATTGATGATGTCAAAATCGTCAAATCAGCCCAAATCCAAGTGTTTGGATGCTCCGGAGATTGCAAGGCCTGAAAATAAGAGAAAACACGTAAACTAAGCCGGGGCGAGTCCGGCTAAAGGCCCTCCGGCGTGAGAGTAAGTTCACGATTTGTATATGAGAAACTAAATTGACAGAGTTTCTGTATTGTAAAAAGTAACGTACCAAATAATGAGCCATAAGGCTTGTATTTATAGGGATGGATTGAGAGAATCCATGTTGGAGTGAACTTGTAAAGAGATAAGACATAATCCTAAGAGAATTATATCTGTTAAGGAGTCATTGTTTGACTTGAATTGGTGTTGGTGGTTACAATCCTGATTGGATAATAACTGTTGAATCCTTGTTTGAATAGGATTATACAATCTGCTAGCCAGAACGCCGAGGAGCAAGAATGATTTATCTCGGAATTTGTATATAAGCCGAGATGCATGATTTTGCTTCCTCGTCATTTGATGATTGGCCGGCATGTGAAGATGCCGAGGTGAATGATTCTGTCTCCTCGTCACTTTATGATATGCCGAGGTAAAAACTTTTCTCTCCTCGTCATTTGTGATATCTCGAAATACGCTGGACCAAATATGAAGATATAAGGCCGAGATGGATGCTCCTCGGCATTCGAGGAGGATGTTCCTCGGCCCTGACACTTGTGTATTGGATTATGTTTATGGCCCAATCCATTTGGGCCCAACTCGAGCAAGCCCATGTTCGTATTTCGGTTTATACTGTTCAGTGGCCCCCGACTTTCTAGCTCGACTTAGGGCGAGGAGAAAGTCATCTCGTCCTCGGCTTATGGGATACGAACAGGTTTTGACACGTGCCCTCGGCGTCGCTTCATTATCTGACGGTTAATATTCTAATGATTACATGAGGCCCCCCAGTCTTGTCACGCCTTGAAAGTTGTTACAAGCATTTAATGTTGGGGGCGCCATACCCGGTGACCCGTATTATTCTCGGGTTTGACCCGGTTTTGGAGGGTATAAAAGCTAAAACCCTTTTCATTTCAACCTTTACACGTCCCAATTGTTTGAGAGCAAATTGCAAGAGATCTGCCGGCGACCACAGCAACCTTCAATTCCAGTTTCCGGCGAACTTGATTTTTCCAGCGAAGTAGCGTCTT
Organism: Adenophora triphylla var. japonica; assembly: GCA_022495995.1. Lineage (NCBI taxonomy): Eukaryota > Viridiplantae > Streptophyta > Magnoliopsida > Asterales > Campanulaceae > Adenophora > Adenophora triphylla. The sequence goes on from JAFEMH010002903.1 coordinate 202,748, forward strand.
GTTGCGATTCCAACCGTTCTTTCAAACTCAGGTATGAAATTTCTTCCTTTCTACACATTTCGTTCATGATTTTGCATTTTCTAGGGTTTTTAGAAGAGATTTCGAATGTGCCAAGAAAAATGAACTGCCATTGTTGAAGGTTGAAGCTTTTCTTCATGAATTTCTACTTTTAATTCTCAAAACTTTGAATTTTTGATTTCCTTTGGATTTCTGTGTGAATTTCTTTACGTATTGAATGAACTCCCCCATTAATCTTTGATTCCCCTTAGAAATGGCTCGTTCTTGGGACCATTCCCCCCGATTCCGTTATGGATATCACACCGACAATCTGAGGGTTTATCGGAGAGAGAGAGGACCTTGGTTGATGCTGACCCTGGATGACATAGGAAAGATGTTGAGAAGTTATGGCCGTACTCGGATGTTCATCCAATACCCAGATAAAACGAGGATAGATCGAATTGATTCTTCGACTCATAATGTAGTGTTACTTGAGGATAGAGCAGAAATAGTGGCACACATCGAACTGTTCTACCCGTCTTCAGACCATATAGTTCGTGAGCGTATGAGTGGTAAGGCTCCCTCCTCGGCCTTCTGATAATGACGAGGAGGGGTATCTCCCTTCCCCGTCCTAAGATCAGCCATTGACGAGGTAACTAATTTTGTCCCCTCATCTTTTTGCAGATATGACGGGTAGAGAAGGAGAGACCTCCTCGTCCCCCCGAATTATTGATGCTTTTATGGAAGGTGCCCAGGTTGAGGGAAGCAAAGGCCGAGGAATGGGAGGCCGAGGTGGAAAGCAACGACGAGAGAGGCCTCCAAAGGCCGGGGACCCCATGCTTGCTAAGTTGTATTCCACATACGGGGTGGAAAAAGCCGAGCATAAGTTAACTTATATTGGCAAACCCAATTTGAAGACAAAAAAGGAGGAGACGAGCTTCTACTACAATGAAGACTACGTCCACTTCTATTTCAAACAATTTCAACAGGGGCTCCGTCTTCCTTTGGACCCCTTTATTAACGAGTTTTTAGACGACGTGAGGGCAGTGCCGGCCATGCTAGGAGCCAATGGTACCCGGGTCCTTGTTAGCTTCATAGTGCTAAGCAGGAGTTTAGGATTTGAGCCGACCATGGGAGCTTTTCGGCACTTCTACCAAGTCAGCTTTGTTTCGGACAGTTGACTCCTCGTCATCCGAAGTGCACCCAAGAAACCCAAACTTCTTCTTCCCATGTCCAGCAAGGTTGCAGGTTGGGAAAACCATGCAATTAGGGTTGAGAGCCGCCAAGGCTGGGAGTTCCAATCCCCTTGTAAGGCTCCAACTTCATCAGGTCCTGTTCAACAGTATGAATGGACCAAGGCTTTGATCAAGCGCCTTGAGATTTTTGCCGAGGTGGGGCTTCTCGACTGGTCGGCTGTAGAAGCTTCTGATCACTACTATGTCCAAGCAGGTTTGATGCCGGGACCGAAGGACGGGGTGGTTCCCCTCGTCACCGTTAAGAGGGGAAGGCGCTTTAATGATTGGACAACACATCTCGGCCTCGTTTTTCATGAGGATTGTCCGAGGTGTAAGATCCCTCCCCTGGACCAATGTCTGGAAGAAGTAGACGTGGTTGGATGTAAATATTTAACTCTGATACTTGTAGTTTTTTGCATTATTGTTGACTTTCCCTCTGCTCGTACTTAACCATCTCTTCCTTGTCTTTGCAGTTTTGACCCCCGAGGAAGAAGCAGAACTAGCCATGAAGAGGCTAAGTCCCATGGAGCTGGTAAAACAGAAAAGGAAACAAGTCAAGAAGTTGGGCTTGATGGAGAGGAGGGAGGAAGCCAATGCCCACAGCCTGGTACTAAATGCTCAGGGTGATCAACCCCTTCCAATCAGGCCACATGGGGAGGTGAATGCCGAGGAGGTGGCATCCGAGGAGCGAGCAAACCCAACAACTGGGGAGGGGGATAGCCCCCATGCTAATGCTGTTGAGACGGATGCTCCGGCGATCGAGGACACTGATCTCGTCCCCCGGCGTTCTGGCTCCAAGAGGCCTCGAGGCGCCTCAGCCGAGGAACCTTCAGCCAAGAGGTCTATTGGTGAAACTTCCAACCCCCAAGCTCCTCCTCCCGTCCTCACCATTCAGACCATCAAGTCTCATGATGACGCCGAGAGGTGGCCCGGCGCATGGCCGCAAATGTCCCCCATCTGAGGGGCATCCCTTTGCAGAATAGAAAGGGCCCTTTGCTGAGGCCAGGCAGAGCTCCTGTTCAGAGAGCATTGGACGAGGAGGCTTATGAGGCTCTTGTCAAAGAAAAGCCTAGCCAAGATAATTTGCTATGTCACAAGGGACTTTTAATTGCCGAGGTAACTATCTAGTCTTGGTAATCTCATAACTTTATACTTGATAGATTCCTGACTTTGACTTTTCTTGCAGCTGGCCTCTGTCACGGCTTATGAAAATGTCTTGGCAAAGACCAATGCCAAACTGCTCCATGATGCTAGGGCTGCCCAAGAGAAGGGAGAGACCGAGAAGGCTTCCCTGGCTGAGCTTTTGAAAGCCAAGGATGCCGAGCTCGAAGCTGCTCAGGCCAAGGTTGAGTCCGAGGTGAAGAGACCCGAGGAAGCTCGTGCTCAGGCCAAGGATGCCCGAGATAAAGCCGAGGAACAAATTCGGCTAAAAAATGCTGAGTTGGAGGAGGCGAGGAAGGCCAAGGCCGAGGTCCAAACGGGGGCCGAGGAAGCTGAGGCCAAGTGCCGAGGGTTTGAGGCTACCCTTCCTGATAGGGAGGAGGAGTCCATGGCACGCTTCAAGGTTAGCACAGCTTTTCAAGATGCCATGGTGGCCAGCTCGGCCTTCCAGGATGCCGTGGACGAGAAGACGGCGACAATGTACGAGGACGGGTACCTTCACTTGGCCCGTCGTCTGATTGCTGATCCTTTCACAGGCTTGGATTTAAACAGGATTGCTCTGCTGGTCTGCCAGGATCAGTATGACCAAGAAGCTAGGGCTCTTCACCCTTTGATCCCCTTCTCACAATATAATCTAGACGTGATGGCCGAGGTGGATGCCCAAGCCGGCCGCGAAGTGTGGGTGCCCCCATCAGTTATTCCTGGCAACCTTCAGGCTTTGGTGGGAGCCATCCAAGATGGGGAAGCCGAGGCCGAAGGGGGAGACGCCGAGGGAACGGGGACTCAAGCTGATCAGACCAACATTCCCCCTCCTGGCTCCATTACTGAGGAGTGGCTTGAAAGGCCTTTTGATGATGGCAAGCAAACTTAGATAGGATTTTTCTTTTTCCTTTTTTGTAATAGAAGTTAGGACTTGTACTTTTCTTTGAATATCAATGAAAAAGTCCTTTTTGTTCTAATTCATATTGTTTCTATGAATTGTTCATGTTTGTTTGTATGCTAGGCTTAGGCATAAAACTTGTGAAGGTGGGATCCGAGGAGGGTCCCTCTTTCCCTGTTAATTGAGCAAGTAGTTAGGCCGAGGAAGGACTCCTCGGCTTGGACTGTACTCTTAAGTCGTATAGGCCGAGGAAGGACTCCTCGGCTTTGACTGTTAGGTGATTTCTTCTTTTTTGTCTCCTTATGCCGAGGAAGATGACTCGTGCACAGGTTTCAGACGTGATGTCTTTTAGTCGTAATGACAAGGTGTTTCCTTGTCTTGACGTGAGGCAAGTCATTAGGCCGAGGAGAAATCCTTGGTCTTGACTATGATAGTTGTAATCCTGGAATCAAGGCGGACCCTTGTCAGGATGTAAAGCCATTAGGCCGAGGAAGACCCTCGGTCTTGGCTGTTAGGAGCTTATAGTCATTGAGTCAAGGCGGACCCTTGTCAAGACATAAGGTGTATGTTTCGAAGAGTCGGGGATAATGTCCTCGTCTTCTGGTGTTTGTGTGAGGAGTTGATAGTTGCTTTGCATGTCGGAAGAAACTGCTTTCGTAAAACTGAAACTTGATTACATCGAACTGCAATCCTATCAACAAAAAAGTAAAAGACTGAAAACAAGAAGCTAATCTACTGCAAAATAAACTAGACTAGTGATAATATTTCCGGAGATTGTCGGAATGCTATGGATGCTTGAGATCCTTCCCCTACTTGGTCTTCAATCTGTAAGTCCCCTCTCGAATGATTTGAGTGATGATATAGGGACCTTCCCAATTTGGGGAGAGCTTGTTTTGTTATGCCTTCCGACCAGTTGCCTCAATCTTTCTAAGTACCCAATCGCCCACTTGGAATAATCTTCTGATGACCCTTTTGTCATGATATGCCTTGGTCCTTTGCTTGTAATTTACCATCCTCATCTGCGCAGCTAGTCGTTTTTCATCTACTAGGTATAGGTCTAGGAGCCTAATAACCCTGTTGACTTGCTCATCGTAGTGGGAGTTTCTCACAGTAGGGATGGCCATTTCAGCTGGTGCCATAGCCTCAGAACCAAAGGTTAGTACGAATGGGGTTTCCCCGGTTGGCCCCCGGGTGGTTGTGCGAACGACCCATAAGGCTAGGGGAAGTTCGTCCAACCATCTACCCTCGCGTCCTTCAAGGTTCTTGGTAAGGGCTGTTAGGACCGGTTTGTTGGCAGCTTCTGCTTGACCGTTGCCTTGGGGTCTGCTAACTGAGGATTTTGGATGGCGGACTTTGACTCTTCCCAATTCTGTTGTAAATGCCTAGAGAATTGGAGTCCATGATCAGAAACAATTGTATATGGAAGGCCAAATCTGCACCAGATGTTGTCGTGGACAAAGTTGATTGCGTTCTCTTCCGTTATCTTGGCTAATGCCTTGGCTTCTATCCACTTGGAGAAGTAATCAACATCTACTTATCACATACTTGCAATTACCACGAGCGGGAGGGAAGGGTCCGATGATATCGATCCCCCACATATCAAATGGCCACGTAGGTATCACAAGTGTTTGCTCAACTGCCGGTAGTCTAGGAATGTCAGAGAATCTTTGGCACTTGTCACATTTTCTAACATAGGCGTGCGCGTCTTCGCTCAGGTTTAGCCAATAGTAACCTAGTGATATGATCTTGTCAGCTAAGGTTCTGATCCCCGGGTGTCCGCCGCAAACACCTTCATGCACTTCTGCCAAAAGGTTCTCAATTTCCTTTGGATAGACACACCTTAGCAGGGGCTTTGTGAAAGATCTTCGGTAGAGGATTCCGCTCATCACAATGAACCTTGGGGACCTCTTCTTGATAAGTTTGGCTTGCGTTTCATCTTCTGGGAGTTGTTCCTTCTCAATGTAGTCAATGTAGTCATCGATCCAACACCTCTCCTCCACATCTAGGAGCATGACTTGTAGTCTTTCATACGCAGGTTCTTCAGCATAAACTACATATGGACTGGTCTTAGATGTAGACACATCCATGGTTGCTAGTTTAGATAGAACGTCTGCAACTTGGTTATCTTCCCTGCCTATTATTTGCTTGAGTTCGAAAAATTCCATCTTCTTTGTCATGTCTAGGACAAGGTCCCTATATTTGGTAAGGGTAGGGTCTTGGGTGTTATACTCTCCCTTTACTTGTTTGACAACGAGTTGGGAGTCACAGAAAGCCGCTACCATAGTTGCTCCGTAGAAGGATGCCAACTCAATACCAAATATTAGAGCTTCATATTCCGCTTGATTGTTGGAGGCAGGGAATTTGAAACGGATGGCGTCTTGCATTGTGTACTCTCCTTCCGGGCTTGCCAGTACAACTCCAGCTCTGCTTCTTTCTTTTGTAGCTGATCCGTCCGTATATGGGATCCAACAGTTGGATGGGAGTTCGATGGGAGACTTTTCTTCTTCCGTAGCGTTTTGCTTGCGGGAAGTGGGGAGGTGCTCACCCATGAATGCAGTCTCAACCATGAAGTCAACCAAAGGCTGTGCCAGAAGGGTATTCCTTGGTTGGTACGTGATATCAAACTCCGTAAGAACAATGGACCAGTTCAGGAGACGTCCGGAGCCGTACAACTTATGTAATATCTTCTTCAGTGGTTCATTCGTGTACACGGTGATAGGATGTGCAGAAAAATAAGCACGCAGTTTCCTTGAGGCAATGACTAGTGCATATGTTATCTTCTCCACATTGAAATATCTGCTTTCCACGTCAGAAAATGCCTTAGAGACATAGTAGACGGGCTTCTGAATTACTTCGTCATTCCGAACTAGAACAGCTGCGACAGCGTGATCAGTGGCAGCTAGGAAGACATATAGTGTCTCGCCGGTAGTCGGACTGCTGAGCAAGGGAGGGGAACCCAAGTACTCCTTCAACCGGAGGAATGCTTCAGAGCATTCCGGAGTCCAGGAGAAGCTCTTGGTACCCTTCAGTACCTTGAAGAAAGGCAGTGACTTTTCAGCGAATTTGGCAATGAATCTCCCAAGTGCCGCTATTCTTCCATTAAGTCTTTGGACCTCCTTGATGGTGGTAGGTTTCTTCATGTCAATGAGCGCCTTAATTTTTTCAGGGTTGGCCTCTATTCCCCTTTGAGATACCATGAAGCCTAGGAACTTTCCCACCGTCACTCCAAATACGCACTTGCTTGGATTCAGCTTCATGTTATTAGCTCGGAGGTTGTTAATTGTTTCTTCCAGGTCAGGAGCGTGACTGCCCTACTTGGTCTTTATGACCATGTCATCAATATAGGCTTCCATGTTGCGACCTATTTGTGCCTTAAATACTTGGTTCACCATTCGTTGGTACGTGGCACCCTCGTTCTTGAGCCCAAAAGGCATCATGATATAGCAATAATTTCCCCCAGGTGTTTGGAAGGCCGTCTTCTCGATGTCCTCTTCCGCCATTTTTATCTGATGATAGCCTGAATAGGCATCTAGGAAGCTGAGAGTTTGGTGTCCAGCAATGGAGTCAACCAACTTGTCAATTCTGGGGAGAGGATAGCTATCCTTGGGGCAAGCCTTGTTCAGATCAGTGAAGTCTATACACATACGCCACCTCCCATTTTGCTTCTTCACCATTACTACATTGGCCAACCAAACCGGGTACTTGACTTCACGTATAATTTCGTCGCTAAGTAATTTCTACACCTCTTCTTTAATAGCTTCCTCTTTATCCCTTGCAAAGTTTCTCCTTGTCTGAGAGATAGTCTTCGCCAAAGGATCAACTTCCAGGCGGTGGAGGGCTAATTCTTCATTGATCCCTCTCATGTCTTCGACTCTCTAAGCAAAGACGTCGAGACTGTTTTTCAAGAGGGAGATGATTTTTTATTTCTCTTCTGGAGATAGTTGGCCCCCGAGTTTGACTTTTTGTTCAGGATAGTCAGGATTGATGACTACCTCTTCCAGCTCATCTACAGGCTTCATTTCAGGACCGTCTCGAAATTTCAGAGACTCGATAATAATTTCTCTAATTCTCCTTCCTTCATTGTCATTCACATTGAGGCCTTCTTCCTCCATAAGTTTGTCAACGTCGGAAAGTCAACCTTCCCTAAATCATGGTTGGCCCCCGAGTTCTGGCCGTTGATGAGAATGGGGTCTTCCTCAGAGACGGACGGAACTATACCGTGGCCATCTGCAATTTCTTGGACCATAGGTATTTCCTCAGATACATGTGGGATTGTGCCTTGGTCATCTGCAATTTCTAGGACCATAGGCTCTTCCTCATAATCAAGTACCTCACGGATATAACTCATTCTAGAGCTAGTTTCGGTAGTTTTTTGGGATTTAGAGATCTTGATGTTTTCCTCGGGGGTATCTATCTCCACGCTTTTAGATTTTTTTCGACTCTTGACGACATGCTCCAAGAAGTCTTTGGGGGTCGCCCTCACACATCCAATTCCAGCACGAGTGGGAAATTTAACTCATTGGTGAGGAAGGGAGGCTACCATCCCAAGTTTAGCTTGACTTGGAATGCCTATGATTGCATGATAATCACTAGTCAAATCCATGTCTACGAAATTGACAGTAGCTTTGGCTCGGAAGGGGTATTCACCGACTTCAAGTTCCAGCTCCACAGTTCCCTTGGCTCCAACCTTATGGTTGGTGAATCCTTCCAGCCTACCGTGATACGGTTCCAGAATAGTGTCTTTCAATCCCATCTGTTGGAAAGCGGAATAGTACAGAATGTCACGGGAGGCCCCCGTGTCCACAAGTAATCTTTCCGATTCCACATTATCAATCCGACCCTTTATCACCAAGGGTTGTTCACGAGCAGACGGCTCCTCGCGCTCGTTGGGAGAAAAACTGATGACCTCTTCCGCCTTGTGAATCCAAGCAGGCACGTGGTACACTTTGCTTAGTTCATGGATCTGGTCCCTCAGCTTTCTGGTAGAAGTCACTTCTTCACGGATCACGTGTAATTTGGCTCTAGGAGGCCTACGCTCTCCGTCTTCACTCTTATCATCATCTTCACTTTCCTCTTCCTTCCGCTTTCACTTGTTGTCTTTTTTCATGACATAGCGGTCTAGCTTTCCCTCGTCAACCCATTTTTGGATTATTTTCTTGAGGGCCCAACAACCATCAGTGGTGTGCCCGTTATCCTTGTGGAAATCACAGTATTTGGAAGTGTCACGAGGGTACTTTGGTTTATCACTCAGCGGACGAGGAGGTGGAAGATTTACTAACTGCATGATTTCTGAGATGGGCTTGGTCAGAGGGGTGAACACTTCAGGTTTTTCTGTGCTTCTTGTTCTGTTCTTCCCCTTGGATCCCTTGCCATTTCCTTTATCATTCTGGCGAGTGCCCGTCGCCTCTGGTTTCTCCTTGTCGGATCCCCTTTTCTTGCTCTTATCCTCGGCCATTGCAATGGCGTATGCCACATGATATAATTCGGATTTGGACTTAGGTTCTCGGGCGGAGATTCATAGATGAGGGGACCAGATTTCAATCCAGAGTTGAAACAAACAATAACCTCCCTGTCAGTGAGGCTCTCCTCTACCTGGTCTGCCATTTATCGGAAACGGTTGTAGTAACTGAGGGTGGTTTCTCCCTTTCCTTGCTCGATATTGGCAAGGTCGGTCAATCTCATCTTCCTCCTTCCAGCTGTGGCAAAGTGATTCAAGAACATTCTCCTCATGCCTCTCCAGCTATCGATGCAACCTTTTTTCAGCTCACGGAACCAGGTCACTGTTCCGGAGAAGGTGCTCGCGAAAGCTTTGCAAAGCATGTCATCAGCTACAGTGAGGAGGTTCATGGTTTGTTAAAAACTTTGCACATGGTCCTTTGCATCAGTGGTCCCGTTGTATTTTTCAAAATTTGGAACCTTAAAGTGAGGATTAGGTGGTGCATTTGTTATCCTCAGGGAGAACGGACGAGTTGCCCAGTCAAAGTCATCATCATCAAATTTCTTTCCCATCTCCATGTCATCAAGTCTTTGTTTCAACAATTCCCATTGTCTGGTTTCCACTCCCTTGTCACTGCTTGAGCGGGTGCTTCGCTGGGAGCTACGGGTTGATTTATCCTTGGGGCGACCATTCACCCTACTGTGTTCCACGTCGTGTCGGTGGCTGTCCCGTTTGGATAGTGCCTTATCACGCCTTGGTTCCAACTCTTGGCCACCAAGTATCATTTTATATGGTTCCGGGGTCCTCGGTCTAACGAATTGACGAGAACGAGGTCGTGGAGAGTCTCTTCGAGGACGAGGGGAATCAGGGCGAGCTCGACGAGGACGAGGTGACCCTGGACGACGGGGAGCCATGACGAGACGAGGTGGTGACATACGCTTGGAGAGACTAAGTCTCGTTCTTAGGTCCCGTGAGTTCACTTCCTCCTCCCTGGGAGTTAATTGGCTTCTCAAGTCCACTACCTGATCCTTCTTCTTATGGTCATGTCGAGGACGGGTAGGCTCTCGGAGGATCTGCTTTGGTGGTTCAACGGGTTCGAGGAGAGGAAATCGTCGCTCTCCAAGTCGTTCACCTTGCTCCCTTCCACGAGAGGTTCCCATTGACGGCAGCATGAACTCAGCCATGGAATTATCAGGATCTAATTGCAAAAGGGCAGCTTGTGTCTCATACATCCTTTGCAACGTTTCCATTTGCCTATGCAGTAAAGTACGTCGGTCAACGGTCTGAGTAGCTTCCTCCTAGCTGTCATCGGCTTTCTTTGTCATCTTCCTTCCCACTCGTTTCTGACGAGGGCGAGTAGGACGAGGAAGGTTAGCTCCCTCTCCCTCGACATTCGCCTGACCCATGGAACGAAGAGTCATGGCGAGGGGAGGAGGGGCGTCTGGCTGAGGTTGAGGAGGAGGAGGCGGTAATTCCTCGGCACCCAGGTTAACCCCATTCACTTGGGTTTGTTCCTCAGCAGTAACACTTGTAAATTGTCCGTCCATTGCGAGTTGACAGCAATCTAACAATTAAGCGAATTTCCCAAAAATCACGATTTCCAACCAAATTCGAAGCAGAATTTGAGGCAAACTAAGAAACTGCAATTTTGACAACGCCAAATTTTCCGGCCAAAATTGGGGCAAAATTTCACGCTAAAACGATTCAAAACAAAATCTGGGCAAATTTCGGCTGAAATTTTGCAGATTCCGGCCGAATCAAGAACAGAGCCAAACGAAGCAGAAATTTCCGCTCAACTCTAGAAAATTCCAGCAAACAAATTGGCTTTCAGCGAGTTATTTCCAGGCCAAACAAAGGGTGTTTGAATCGATTTTCCGGCAATGGAACCAATTGATGATGCCAAAATTGTCAAATCAGCCCAAATTCAAGCGTTCGGATGCTCCGGAGATTGCAAGGCCTGAAAATAAGAGAAAACACGTAAACTAAGCAGGGGCGAGTCCGGCTAAAGGCCCTCCGGCGTGAGAGTAAGTTCACGGTTTGTATATGAGAAACTAAATTGACAGAGTTTCTGTATTGTAAAAAGTAACGTACCAAATAATGAGCCATAGGGCTTGTATTTATAGGGATGGATTGATAGAATCCATGTTGGAGTGAACTTGTAAAGAGATAAGACATAATCCTAAGAGAATTATATCTGTTAAGGAGTCATTGTTTGACTTGAATTGGTGTTGGTGGTTACAATCCTGATTGGATAATAACTGTTGAATCCTTGTTTGAATAGGATTATACAATCTGCTAGCCGGAACGCCGAGAAGCAAGAATGATATATCTCGGCATTTGTATATAAGTCGAGATGCATGATTTTGCTTCCTCGTCATTTGATGATTGGCCGGCATGTGAAGATGCCGAGGTGAATGATTCTGTCTCCTCGTCACTTTATGATATGCCGAGGTAAAAACTTTTCTCTCCTCGTCATTTGTGATTTCTCGGAATATGCTGGACCAAATATGAAGATATAAGGCCGAGATGGATGCTCCTCGGCATTCGAGGAGGATGTTCCTCGGCCCTGACACTTGTGTATTGGATTATGTTTATGGCCCAATCCATTTGGGCCCAACTCGAGCAAGCCCATGTTCGTATCTCGGTGTATACTGTTCATGAATAATGATTGTGAGTAGGGAGAAGTATGTCCCATTTCCATTTTAGAAAAGTATAGATTATTGTGGGACGTCCAAAATGAATAATTTTACATATTATCATGGAACGGAGGGAGTACTATACAAAAGATTTCGTCTCGTCAAAGAGCTACATTTTACATTTTGTTCGATACTCCCCCGTAGGGATGGCCAAATCGGATCGAAATCGGAAAATCGGATCGGAATCGGATCGAAAAAGCCCGGAACCGCCATGAACCGTCACGAAAATCGGAACCGGGGTAACCGGAACCGGTTTGGAGCCGGGCCGGTTAAGGGTCACCAAAATGGTGAACCAGACCGAAAAAAGCCCGGAACCGGACGAAAATTCATTATTTTTCAATAGAACCGGATCGAAAAAAGCCCGGAACCGGACGAACCGCGAAAAAAACCGGAACCGAATTAACCGAAACCGTGAGCAATCCGGACCGATTAAGGGTCATACATTTTCCGAACCGAAACCGAAACCGGGCCTGAAACCGGTTTTGGTCATCCCTACTCCCCCGTCTCACTTCAACTTGTAAAAATAAAATGTTATGACACAAAATTAAGAAAAATTATATAATACTCCCTCCTTCCATACCTACGTGCACATTTTGCCATTTTGAGTGTTCCAAATTTACGTGCACATTTTTTAAAATGGAAAATAATCTTTACTATTCTCTCCACTCATTCTCTCTCCTACATTATTTTAATACTCACAACACCATTATAATTTACTACTCCCTCCGTTCCATAAAACATTACCCCTTTTACTATTTTGGGCGTCTCACTTTAAAGTCTCACTTTCCTAAAAAGGAAATTTTTTAATACTTCTTTATTCATGGGACCCACTTGTCATACTCACAACACTTTTCAAATTTACTATTCTCTCCACTCATTCTCTCTCCTCCCACTCACAACACCTACTTTAATAACATTATTTCTTATTTTCCGTTCTCAACAGTAAAGGTGTAAAGTTTTGTGGGACGGAGGGAGTATTTCTTTCATTCATTCTCTCTCCTATTTTACTTTTATACTCATAACATTTTTTTTATTATTCATTTTTCTTAATTTACGTGCAAAACATCAAGTGTGCACATAGGTATGGAAAGGAGGGAGTATTAATATATTGTGAACGAGAATAATGAGGTAAAAAAGAGAAAATGAGATAGGTATTTGTAAATAAAATGAAAGAATTTTATGTAAAAAGGGCCATATGAAAATGAAAATTTCTTGTTAAAGGATCCTATCCTATCTATGTCATTGCCTGTTCAGATTGCATATCAATCATGATAATTAATGCACTGAATAATTAAAAAGGGTAAACTGAAAATGATTGCACGTGAGCATAAAAAACATACTTGGGGAACCCTACAAAGATTACGTTTATGATTACATTGATGATGACAAGAGAGGAAAGAAAAATAAGACATGGAGAAGCTAACAAAAGTTGAGTCCACAATTATTTAATTTTTCACAAATCTTCGTATTCTCGCATCAGATAATTAACTACTCCATCCGTTCCGTTCGAAAGGGCAATTTTGCCTCCTAACACGAAAATTAAGAAATAAATAAGAAAAGTGATGTAAGAAAGAGAAAAAAGTTAAATGTTGTGAGTAGTAAAATTAAATAGGAGAGAGAATGAGTGGGAGGAATAGTTAGGAGAGAGAATGTTGTGAGTGTAAAAGTAAAATAGGAGAAAGAATGAGTGGGGTAAGAAGAGTATAAAAATAATAAAAACTTTCCTTTTTGGGGTTGTGCCCTTTTAAATGGGACGTCCAAAAAGGAAATTTGTGCCCTTTCGGGCGGGACATTTCGGGCGGGACAGAGGGAGTATTTAGAATTAATAAATTTTGAGTTTTTAAAGTTGGTCTTATAAAAAATACAAAAAATACGTTTTTTTTTACACTTGAAAAAAATGTGTTTTGTGTTTTTTCGTATGTGTCAGTGTCAGTGTGACAAAGTGTCAATGCATGTGTAACAAAGTACCAGTGAAAAAAGTGTCAGTACCAGTTTAACAAAGTGTCAGTGTAAACTGGCACTGACACTTTGTTAAACTAGCACTGACACTTTTTTCAGGGCACTTTTATATACATGAACTGGCACTGTTCACACTGGCACTCTGTTACACTAACACTGGCACTTTGTTACACTAACATTTTTGCTGGCTCTCAAAAACACAAGCACTGGCATTCAAAAACACATGCACTGGCATTCAAAAACGCATGCACTGGCACTCAAAAATACATACACTGTCACCCAAAAATATTGGTAATCATTTTTGCTGGCTCTCAAAAACACAAGCACTAACACTCCAAAATACATGAACTAGCACTCAAAAAAACATACACTGGCATTAATTTACACTAGAACTGACACATCAAATCCCCCACCAAAAACACAAGCACTGGCACTTCAAAATACATGAACTGGCACTCAAAAAAACATACACTGGCATTAATTTACAATAGAACTGGCACATCAAATCCCTCACCAACAGCAAGAACATTACACACTCGAGTTGTACTGGCATTCCAAAACTATTGCACTGGCACTCGATTTTAAATGCACTGGCACTCGACAAAGCAATGAAAAACCCATAAAACTTCTTTCACATTACACACTCACCATTACCATTTCTGTATAAATTTCAATTTCAAACCCAAAATTCCATATCCACTTGCAGCTAAAATTGATCATACACATTCAGATTCAATTGTTTCAATTGTTGATCAATCGATTCGTGGCGGCATTGATGAAGAGAAGCAGAGATGACGATACAGAGGTGGAGAATTTCGCTATGGCCAACTGCTTGATGCTTGGCCGAGGGGGATTGAGATTGGAGGTTGAGAGATATGGAACGGTGATGGAGGTTGGGGTTGTACTTGAGCTTGCCAGCGAATGGGTTGGTGAGAAAGACGGTCGTTGTTTTGGGTTGAGACCAGGGAACGGCGGTGGGCTATTGATTTAGGGTAGAGAGCGAGATCGGTGAGGGAGATTGAGGTAGAGGGAGGTAGAACGGTGAAGAGGATTGAAAGGGAATGGGGTCGCCGACGATTGGGTTGGTGGGGAAGACCTGTGAAGAACGAGTTTGCGTTTAGTGAGAGAGAGAGAGAGAGAGAGAGAGAGAGAGAGAGAGAGAGAGAGATTGGGTCGTTCTTAGATGATGCGGAATAAAAACACATTTTTTGTTAAGCTCACAAAAAATGCGTTTTTTACAAGTTTTTGGCGAGTTTTTATCTTAAAATTAGTTAATTATAAAAAAAATAATCCTAAATTTTAATCCGTACAAGATTTGACATATTAATTTTTAATGTAAAATAATTGTTTCAACAATAATTTTATTGGGGGAATTATTATGCCATTCTGCATCCACCACTTAGGCCATCTATCTACGAGAGATTGAATCTACATTTTAGGCTTTCTTACTTTTTAAACTTTTGATTTGTCTCATTTATCGATTAATACAATTATCATTAGTGTCATTTGATTTTTTTTAATCTTTTTAAATATTAAATAAAACTATATATTAATGGCAAAGCCGCATTAGTGAATGAGAAGGGGCCATTACTCATTTGTACCAAAATAAAAAATAATACATTTTGTGTATAAATCGGGATCCAAAAAAAAAAAAAGATTAAGTGTATAAATGATCTAAAAATTGGACCTGAAAGACCTAGGTGAAAATTATAAATCCGAAAGAAACGAAATTCAGAATCTGAAAAAAAGAAGACAAAAACTCATGTGAGAACATGAAAACCCGTCTCATCCATGAGATGGGTCGGATCCTGACCCATCACCCGCCCAACAAAGCCAACCCGCGCCTCCGCCCAAGCTTTTTGCATATGGGCGGTCGCCCAAGCTGGAATGGGCGGTCGCCCAAGCTGGAATCAGCCCACATTTGCCTTGGCCCAATCCTTCAGCCAACATAAAGTAATAGTTTGTATACATTAAAGTAATAGTTTGTATACATTAAAGTAATAGTTTGTATACATTAAAGTAATGCATATATACAGAAAAGTAATAATGTTTTTTCCTATGTTTTCTTCGTTTGGCAAAAGTAATACTTAAAGTAATAGTTTGTATACATTAAAGTAATACATATATACAGAAAAGTAATAATGTTTTTTCCTATGTTTTCTTCGTTTGGCAAAAGTAATACTTATTATAGAAATATGTTACAATTTCATCTATCAAAGTGTTACATTTACTTGTATAAACTATTACATTCATATACATAAGTTATTACATTTCAAAAATAATACATATAGTTTGTATTACATTTGAAAAAAATGGGTAAAAACGAGCTTTTATTTTTTTAAAACAGGTATTACGTTTACTTATGACCAATGTTACTTTATATGTATACAGTCATTACATTAAGAGATGGTAACTATTACTTTTGCTCTGAAAAAAATAATATAAAAAAAAAATTTAAAAAAAAAAAAAATTGGCCTATAAAAGGCTGCCACGTGGCGGGTCATGTCCCATGGGTCATGGGTCGACCCGTCTCATCCATGAGACGGATCCCATGTTCTCACAGAGACCGGCTCAAAAAAGAAAGATGATTATATACGAATAAAAGTCAACTAGAGTCCTTCCCTACCAACAAAATTTACAAATACTAAACTAACCCAAAAAGTCTCCCACTTTCTCTCTCTATCTAGTTACTCGTTTACAACTTAGATTTGAAACTTGATTCTAATACTCTTTTTTGATCCGGCGTTGGCCTCACATATTTACGGTTAATCTTGTTCATTCATTTTGCGTATAGTATTAAGATGTAGTTAAATTGCTAGCGAATTGGTATTTAAGGCTACGACAAATAACTTAGATATAAAAGTTGTATGGTCGAGATTTGGAGCAAGCTGATCGAATGAACGAGATGTAATAGTTAAAATAATATGTCTAACATGCCCTTGTTAAACGTTTTCACTCTAAATCACTGATATCGAGACAAATAATCAAAAATAAATGTACTTATCAAACTGATAAACAGTCTAACCAGCAATTGCTCTAGTATGAATTTTATAAGTCAAACTCAGTATCCGGATCCTCAGCCTAATGCATTAAAACCGGTAAGAGGTAAGCGGGAAAATAGTTGACGTCATCTACCAGTTGTAGGATCTCACACAGTTATAAGTGCGTGTATATAGCTTCAACTCCATGTGGATATTAACTTGGGTTCTCTGCAATTTCTATTAAGGCGGCGCAGCTTTTTTTATTCCAGAATAAATCTAAGATTAATAAAATGCAATTCCAGGTATGTATATTTAGCTTAATTCAATTTATTAAACCCTTTCTATTAGCCTTTCATTCTTCTTTGAGATTTGATTTAGGGTTCTCGGTTTATCCTGGCATGGGGTTTATGTATAATACTCCTTCCGTCCCAAAATCAACATCATTTTTTTTTTTTAAATAGTCGTTTATTTTGGACAGAAGTTGAAAATATTGTACGACTCTATTTTGATGGCTTATGTTTATTTTTTATCCATTAATTATATGCGTGATTCATGTTTTTTTTTTTTTTTTTTTTTTTTTAAATGGCCTCTACCAGGAGAATGAAGGAGATGGAACCTTAGGTTCTTCATCATCTATGGAAGGGAGTCCGAGCAGCAGTTTGGGTTTAACATTAAGAAAATCACCATCCTTTATCAATCTAGTAGAATCCAAGTTAGCGGAAGCTAGACAACAGAAGAGAATGGACGATTTTAAAGCTCTACCAATGTCTGAGAAATTGAAGGCTTCAAACTTCCCTGCATCTCTTCTTGAAATTGGTTCATGGAAGGTAAATATTAGTCCCACTCTCGCGAAATGAATGTCCATTATTGTTCTTGATCATTATATATAGGACTGGAGAGATTATTTTTTTTTTCTTTTAAAACAAGATTTAATTACTTATTTGAAATATGAAAATATATGGCAGCGAATTACAAAGAACGAAGGAGATTTAATGGGTAAACTATATTATGCGAAAAGGAAACTGGTGTGGGAAGTTTTAGAAGGAGCATTGAAAAGCAAGATTGAAGTGCAGTGGTCTGACATTTCTGCCATTGGAGCTCATACTCTTGTTGATGGTTTTGTAAAGTTGGAAATCCAGGTACAATATTTATCATGAGACTAATAACTTTATAAACTTGTCATGTTTTTTTTTCTTCTTAATTTTTGTTTAAGAGTGTTGATGAAACTAACAAAAGAGTTGAAAATTAACATTATGCAGTTGAATCAACCACCTTCTTTTTCCCGGGAAACTAATCCGCAACCAAGAAAGCATACTATTTGGCAGCCATCTCCAGATTTCACTGGAGGCCAAGCTTCAATTTGCAGGTTAATTTCTGTCCTTTGGTTTGTCTCCTTCGGTTATAGTTAATCCTCAAATATAGTACATATATATATAAATGTGTCTGAAGGATCCAGAGCCATATTATAAACTCATTCAAATGTCTGAAAATCTATACATAACATTTGATAGAGCAATCATATGTTATGCCTCACAATATATGATGGTAGTGATGAAATAAAACAAATATCATGTGTCTTTTGCGTCGAATTAATGTTTAATAATATGATTTTTTTTTTTTTAAATAGACAGTCTTAAATCTAGGATGTTTGGCATTGGTATCATTTAGACATCATGACCAAACTCAGATTTTCAGATTTCAGAAACATTATGAGATTTGATTAGACAATTTCTAATAGCTTTTGCTCTTTATTGACTCATACTTGAATAATAACCTATGTCCAGGAAGCACACTGTCTATTTTCCTCCGGGAGCGTTTGACAAACACTACGAAAAGCTTCTACAATATGACCGACGCTTGTTTGACTTGAGCCAGAAACCTTTCCCGAGCCACGACAAATATCCTTATTTCCATCAAAATCCGTACGGGTTTTCAAATTTCCACACTGATACCAATGGATACCTTCCTGAATTCTCTCAAGCCCAACATAATTATCCTGTTCAAAATTTTCCTCCAGCAACTATTTTACCTCCTCATCCAAACAACTTCAAAGAAAAAAATGATTCACCGATGTCAGGTATGAAACTTACATAATCTCTTTATTAGAAGCTTTAATATTAATCTCACCACCGACTATATATATTCTTAATTAATTTTCTTTTTTTTTTCTGAATTTTTTGTGATATGTAGTTATGGATTCACTGTTTATAGATGAGGGAGGAAGCGGCTACGCATACGAGAACCAATGGGGCAATAATCAAGGAGTATCAAGTAATTTTCAAGTGCTGGATTCCATATCTATGGCAACTATCCAAGAAAATGATATTCAAAATTACAGCTTGAATTATGGAGAAGATTTATCGGCCGGGATGAGCAATCAAAATAACATTGAAAATCATCTGCTAGGAGATGCACAAGCTACTTGTTTAGATGAAATGGGCTTCCTCACAAGTTTTAATTCTATGTATCCACAGCTTGATCATCAACAAGCAGAAGCAAACACCATACAATGGTTGCCACCTCAGAAAGTCTCCTACGACGATATGAACATAAATTCATCATTGAACATGTCCATGTATCAACATGCGCAACCTTGGCAGGCCCCTAACGAGGGTATGAACGTAAATTCATCAATGAACATGTCCATGTATCAACATGCGCGACCTCATCAGGGCTCCAACGAGGGTATGAATGTAAATTCGTTCATGTATCCATATGCGATGCCTGAGCCGACAATGGAGGATTTGATAGCCATGGCTGCTCAGCTGAATACTCAACACTGGAATTAGTATAGGTATTCAAAATACTTAGTTTTTTTACTTCAAGTAGATAGAATATGGAACTAACTTATAAGTTCCATTTTTAGTGGATATTCAAATGAAATCAAGTGTGTGCTTCTTCAGTTGAAAATGCTTCAGCACATAAGTCTCCATACTTTGCATGGCTGCACAAGTGGACAGACTTGCCTGGGTGTTCAATTGATCCGGGATCCTCAGTTGGATTTTTATGGTAGATAAATTATATTTATAGTAATATGAAATTGTAGAAAGATCACAATATCAAGTTTATGCTAAGAAAACTTATTAACGTGTTGTCTGTTGTTGCTGCCATATTGTCCCCAATATATAGGTTACAAAGAATCCCAAATAAACAAGGAAAGTAAAACTAACTAGGAAACTATTAAACTTATCCTATTTAGATTCGGAGACCAAACTTGGTCAATACTCCAGTGTGCATAGAGACCTACACGACCGTGCTTCATGCTGGTCCGTAATACCCCCCCCCCCCTCAAGTTGGAGCGTTGGGGTCGAAAACGCCCAACTTGTGCAGTAAAAAATCAAATTGTTGTTTCCCAAGAGCTTTAGTGAACACACCGGCTAACTGCTGCTTCGTATGCACATATGAAGGTGCAATAAGACCACTGGAAACAGCATCACGGATGAAGTGACAGTCGACTTCAATATGTTTTGTACGTTCATGATTAACCGGATTTTTGGCCATTTGTAGAGCCGACTGACTATCATAGAACAATGGAATGGCTTTAGGATGGTGAACACCAAGACTCAATAATAAGCCTTTCAACCATTTCAGCTCACAAGTAACAGCGGCCATAGATCGATACTCAGCTTCAGCCGAAGAACGAGAAACCGTCTGTTGCTTCTTTATCTTCCACGAAATAGGAGAATTCCCTAAGAAAACCAGCCATCCAGTAAGAGAACGACGAGTAACTGGGCAGGCCGCCCAATCAGAATCACACCAGCCATGTAGTTGTAACTCACTGTCAGAACGAAGAAGAATGCCTTGACCCGAAGTGCCTTTAAGATACCGAACCACTCTAAGTGCAGCATCCCAATGCTCTTGCCGAGGAGTATTTGTTGGAAATGGGTAACGAAAGTTATGTTTGACTTGTCGTTGACCTAACTTTCTAACGGAAGTTCGTTAACTTCCAACGGAATTCGTTATTTGTTAACGAAGCAAGTTACAAAATGTATTCTACATTTAGTGTAGATTATGAAACTCATTTATTGTCTCAAAACCATTTTCGGGTGAATGAGAAATTAATGACAAAGGTTTGTAACTTAACAAGAGTTAAATAAAATGTCAAAATTAATTTGGGTTTGGTCCAGATTAATTTGAACTGTGTTTTCTGCCTTGATCAGCACGAGTGGAGGCTTCTGGCACGACTCGTGAGCACGAATGGGGCTCAATGCACATTTGCTCCAAACTGATCAGAACGAGTGGAGTCCTTGGGAACGAGTCGTGAGCACGACTCGTGCCCACAAGGACGACTCGTGCCCTGGCCTAAACTGCAGAAAAGTCGTGACTTTTCAAGTGAAAAGCCACAAAACCTTTTCACTCTCCTTAAATACTTTCCCTTCCGAATTTCAATGGTTACACACAGTAAATTGAGCCTTTCCTACCCTCTTTGAGATAGATTAACATTGCCTAATCATCTTCATATTGTTGCATATAATTCCTTAAGTCCAAAGTTTCAAATAGTCAATTGTTCGCTAGAGTTATTTATTTGGAGTGCTCCTATAGATAACTAGAAGTCGTTTTATCTTACGAGGAGTTTGCCATTCAACCGTAAGCACCTGTGCGGGACAAATACTTCTTACGAAAATTGTGTTAAACACAAGACTCGACTATTTGTGATTTGTTTTTTCAATTTCCGTTATAATTTCTGTTATCTTTTTCATCCTTCTTTGTTATTTCCTTAAGAAGCCTAACGAAAAGTCCAACAATCGTAAGAAGTATTTTTACGTTTCTTAAGGCATTTCTACAATGGCAAGTGAGAAAGACACCTCCGAATCATCCGGGCTTACTCCTCCTCCTCTTCAAGGCAAAGCAACGCTAAAGAATGTTGCACCCGCTCCTTCACCGACTCACTCGGTACAAGGTAAGAAACCTCCTTCACCTGGCTCAGGTACAACCTCAAGTGTCGCACCTCATAATGCTCCCCCTCCGTCTCATGCGTTCGTGCATGCGGAAAGACCGGGTATTCTTACCGGGATGGACTTTAAGAGGTGGCAACAAAAAATGTTGGTCTATTTGACAACATTAAAATTGGTGCGATTTATTTGGGAATATCCACCATTGATATCCGAAGGGGATGATCCCCAAGCAAAGAATGACTTGGATACATGGAATCACAGCGATTTCTTGTGTCGCATGTATATTCTTAATGGCTTGGATTATGCACAATACTATGTGTGTTATGGCATAAAGACCTCAAGAGAACTTTAGGAATTTCTCGAGATGCACTATTCTATGTGTATAGTGACAAAAAGACGGCAAGTGAACTTGGCGGAAACAAGTACCAGAAACAAGAGGAAGAACACCGGGAAAGTAAAGAGGGAAACTACAACCGCCAAGAAGTTCAAAGGTAGTTGTTTTAATTGTGGCAAACCCAGGCATATGGCTAGGGAATGTCGACATCCTAGAATCAACAACCAAGATGGAAACCCTCTTCAAGCCAATGTGACTGAAGATCGATATGTTCCATTGGACTTTGATCAACTTAGCCTAGGGGCATAAGATTGAATTGACCAAATGTGGTCATTGTATTACATTAGAAAAGGGTACCTTGATCTGAATGTAATCCGCCTAAGAGCGAAGAATAAAATATCAGTTTTATTTCCTACTTGGCTTGTGTTATGACTTGTTCATTTAGGTCTTGTAAATTTAAATTCATTCCGTCGACTAGTGAATTTAAAATTACTACCTAAGATGTAGTTTGATTCGCAAACCAAATGTGATTTCTTCTGTGGAAATCAGTTCTTCATTACTTCTATTGATATTTGCACTCAATAATGCAAAGTACATCTTTTGAAATAGTAAAGATGAAACCTTAAGAGGTTTAAGTAATAAAGAATGAGTTAGTGATTCATCTTAATTGTAGAGAGTATGTAGTATTGTTTGAAAAATAATTATTGGGACGCTGACACTTATTTATCAAACGAATGCTACTTACACACCCAAAGGAAGAATAGAACTTGTAAGGAGAGGTTGAACTCCTTATTGATAAGTTCCGTCTTACTTCACAAAATGTGGGGATACCTAGTATAGGTAGAAATATCTAAACCTAAAGAGGTTAAGATAAGACCCAAAACCATGGATTACATTTTCATTGGATATGCAAACAATTAGTAATGAATATAGATTTGTGAAGAACAAATTTAAAATTCCCGACATGACAAAGGGAACGATTATTGAAGTGAAGTTGCTATATTCTTCGAAACCAAGTTTCCAGGAAAAGGGTTAAAACAACCTCACTTGAACATAGTTATGACTATGTCATCAGTTCATCTCAAGGAAATGAAGTACCTTGACAAAATAAAAAAAAAATAAAAGAAAAATCTTAATCACGCAAGTGACTTAAGACATTGTAGATAACATGGAGCATATGCTAGTTATTACAATTGAATGACCCCACATAAAGGAAAATATTATGGGGGTACACCTAAAATGTGGGGGTACATACTAAATACATAAGTTCTATATATAAGTGAACTTTTAGTATTAGCGAAAACTGTTAAAACTGTTAACAGTTGAAAGGATGTCTCATCATATATTTGGAAAATTAATAGATCTTCCTCCATAATGCTAACCATTGGGTTACAAATGGGTCCTTAGAAAGGAAATAATTAAATGATGAATTTGATAAAAACTCCTAACGAATTTGAAGTATTCGTAAGCTGTTTTATAAATACCTAAAATGTGGGGGTATTCGGCTAAAGTAGTAATACTTAAGCAAGACACGTTAAATTCTTTAAGAATATACTTCCTTGAAATGATAGGAAATGTATAAATTTTAATAAGAAAATTTATAGAAAACTGTAAATGGTCTTCTTAATAAGAAGAAGAACCAAGATACAGTTGAAGGACAAAAGTTATTACTGTTACTGTTAACAGTTAATAGTTCATCCTATTCTATTAGGAAGATGTTGATCTTCCCTATAACCGTTGGATGTGCCAAGGATAAAACCTTTAAATGTTAGACTCTTGAAATCAATAGGAAGAATTTTTAAGAGGTCTAGTCTAAAGAGTGAAAATTTCAAAAGATACAATTCTATAAGAAAATTAATCTTATGAAATAAACTCTATTGAGACGGACTTTTCTTGATAAAAGGATCTTGAAAGGTTTCTACAGGCATAGAATCTGAAGAGATAGATTCTAAAACACTCAAGGATCACATCTATAAGAGCTCTCATAGATATTGCAACAGTGCATAATCTTGAGAAGCACCAAATGAATGTAAAGACAGCCTTCCTAAATGGAGAGCTAGATGAAGAAATTTACATGGAACAACCCGAAGAGTTTGTGGTTCTTGGTAAAGAACGAAAGGTGTGTAAACTTATAAAGTCGTTATATGGACTCAAACAAGAATGGCATGAGAAGTTTGATCGAACTATGTTATCAAATGGATTCAAGATTAATGAATGTGACAAATGTGTCTACATTAAAGGAACATCTGAATCATTTGTTATTGTCTGTCTTTACGTAGACAACATGTTGATAATGGGAAGTACTCATGAATTGATCATGAATACCAAAGGCTTGTTAAAGAAACACTTTGACATAAAAGATATGAGATTAGCCGATGTCATGTTAGAAATAAAGATTTCTAGAACATCAGAAGGAATAGTCCTATCACAATCCCATTATCTTGAAAAAGTACTTCGAAAGTTCAAGTAGAATCTTGAGAGGTAATCTCTGTAAGATAGATTCCTGAAAGGTAGACTCTAAGGAGGTCAAACCACTTAGAGATACTGAATACTTGAAAAGTCGGATCGGTACAGAGATAATAACCACTCGAAGAAACTGACCGATAGAAGAATTTGATCACTCGAAAAGATTGACCGTTCTAGAGATTGTAATAAATCACTAAGGATAGTCAAAGTAATTGGAGTACTTAATGATATTCTTGTGATTACAGATTACAATAAATAAAATATTCAATAGTATGAAAATGATATACTGATTGGATAACAGACACAAATAAACTCCAAGGTGAAAAATGTGTTCACAATAAATGGAGCAAGCAGTGTCAAACTTCCAAGACAACTTGAAAAACTCGATTCAATAAGGAATCTGAGTCGATAAAGATAAAAGTTGAATGATCTTGGGAGATATTCCTTTGTGGAATAAGTTTGTGTCTACATGACCTAAGGCATTGTGACGACAATGAAGAAATAGGAAAAGGTGTAGAACATCATGGTAAGTCAAGACAAAATAGTCATTGACATATTACCATAAGACAATTGATCTCAAATGAGACTGTCACAACTGGCCATGTGAAGTCAAAAACTGGATCCGTATACCAAAGGGTATGAATAGGAGATCAAATTGTCTGGTAAGGGGAATGAAGTTAAAAACCCACAATAAAAGAACTCATAGTGGACACTCAACCTTGAGAATTGGAGATCCAATGCCCTTGGTTCAATGAGACAACCAAGCTATAAGTTCTAGTAGAATCACTTGGAAACAGCAACTCGGTTGATTCAACCTGGAGATGTTGAATACTAATTCCCAGAACATCCAAGTATAAGCACATGCAGCAGTGGTTAGGATAAGTTTAGAAAACTTTTAATGATTTCTATACCTACGGGTGGAGTAGTGCATGATACTCCTTATAGTGAGAATCACCTATATAAGCGAGAGGTAATTTGGCCGCCTCTAAATGAACGCTTATGAATGAGATACGGTCCAAGGCCGAAATGGACAAAACGTGAGAACAATAACTGTTAGAGCTATTATTATGTGAGTATTGTTGTCTTGGTATACATTATACAGTCACTGGTTCAAAGCGACTCGCTACCAAATGGCTAGTATATCCGATAATATTTCATTAGGGAAGATTCAAGGCCACAAGCTATCTATCCCGATGTAATAATAGTTCGCCGGAACTTTTGGACAAAATTTACATTCTTGCATTAATTTTCATTCATGTGGGGGATTGTTGGAAATGGGTAACGAAAGTTATGTTTGACTTGTCGTTGACCTAACTTTCTAACAGAAGTTCGTTAACTTCCAACGGAATTCGTTATTTGTTAACGAAGCAAGTTACAAAATGTATTCTACATTTAGTGTAGATTATGAAACTCATTTATTGTCTCAAAACCATTTCCGGGTGAATGAGAAATTAATGACAAAGGTTTGTAACTTAACAAGAGTTAAATAAAAGGTCAAAATTAATTTGGGTTTGGTCCAGATTAATTTGAACTGTGTTTTCTGCACTGCCTTGATCAGCACGAGTGGAGGCTTCTGGCACGACTCGTGAGCACGAATGGGGCTCAATGCACATTTGCTCCAAACTGATCAGAACGAGTGGAGTCCTTGGGAACGAGTCGTGAGCACGACTCGTGCCTGTAAGTGCTCCAATTTGAGCTTGTTAGCATTTTCGTTAGAAAATTAACGAAAGTTATAACATTACTAACATTCCTAACATTCCTAACTTTTCTAACAAAGTAAGGGTAAAATGGGCATTGCCATTTAAAGTTAAACCAAGAAAAGAATCTCAAAAAGCAAAAGAAATTGGAAAAATCCGAATTAAGAAAGTTGAAAAACAGCTTCAGTTTGAATTTTAAAAAGATTATTCTTCCTGTCCAAAAGCCAGCACTGTAGCAGATGAACAGTGCACGCGTCGAACCCATCCGCGCGGATCTCTTTGCTTCTCCCAGAGGGCTATAAATTGAACCCTCCTCTCTCAGTCTACACAACACAATTGGATCACAGCAACGAAACTCTGGCGAAATATAGAGAGAAAACAGTGGGAATTCTTAGATTGCCACCATTTTCTCTTGAATATTTCCCAATCTCACTCCAAACACAAATCCAAACACCAAACCTTGATACTCCTCAAGCCAAACACCAAATCTTGATACTCCTCAAGTCAAATTCCAAGCCTAGGAAGATAGGGTGTCACCATTGGTAAAGCCCTCCTTCTCAAAACCCTAAAATCCTCTTTTAACTTCTTGATCATCTTGTTCTTCTTACTTGGATCTACTTGATGTCTAGTTTAACTTAAGTTTTGACCCAAGATGGTCATCTTGAAGTTCATCTTCATGAATGACCATCTCAAATGGTCCACATTTTAAATCTTTAGTTGTTTTTTCTCTTTAAATTCATCTTTACAAAATATCCCCTTTCCCTTTGCAAAGGACATGTTTAAACCCCATAAATTCCCCAAGGATGACTTGAATATGATAACCACTTAACAAAAAGTAGTGGTATCAAGTCTAGGGATGAAAATGGGGTGAACATAGATGCAAATCCCCCAAAAATCACATTTTCCCTCAAGAACATCTTGCTGTCCAGTAGCATTGTTCTGAGACCTCAGTCCATTTTCCTATTTTTTGGACCCAGTAAAACTTGTAATTGGGTGTTGACTACAAAATACTTTTTGTAGCCAACATCCAGAGCTTTCCAGACATATTTTTATTTTATTTTTTGAGTGAGTAAAAATCCTTTTTTCAATTTTTCTTTTAGAGGCAAGTTCATCAGCTTCTGGAAATCCAGATTTCACATCTGAGATTTCCAGAAGGTTTTGACCCCTCAAATTACTTCAAAAATGGAAATTTCCTTTTCAGAAACCCTATTTAGGGTGTTTTAAGCAACTTTTATTCTCGGACTTTCCCCAGATTCTGAGGTTTTGAAGCCTTTAAGTCCATTTTAAAGTCAAGGGTCAACTGCCTTCTTTCATTCTGGCAGAATTGCTTTTCAAATCCAAAAATCTTTTGAGTGCCAAGACTCAATCCAAAAATCATACCAAAAATCTTGGGGATTGTTCAAAGTCTTATAAAGAGTTCCCCATTTTTTTTTCTCAGTTTCAACTCATTTTGGTCAAAACACACACACACACACACACACAACAAAGGATTTCAAATGTTTGGAAGACTCGTTTTGCGAGGCGCGCCGGGTGCACACTAACGTCCTTCCCGACGCGTAACATGACCTCCGAACCTAAATTTCTGATCTCGGGCTTTTTTCAAAGTTTTGGCCCTTAAAACAAAAATGGCGTGGCGACTCCGTTTTGATTTTCACAAAAAAAAATCGGGTACATCACAGTGCCCACAAGGACGACTCGTGCCCTGGCCTAAACTGCAGAAAAGTCGTGACTTTTCAAGTAAAAAGCCACAAAACCTTTTCACTCTCCTTAAATACTTTTCCCTCCGAATTTCAATGGTTACACACAGTAAATTGAGCCTTTCCTACCCTCTTTGAGATAGATTAACATTGCCTAATCATCTTCATATTGTTGCATATAATTCCTTCAAGTCCAAAGTTTCAAATAGCCAATTGTTCGCTAGAGTTATTTATTTGGAGTGCTCCTATAGATAACTAGAAGTCGTTTTATCTTACGAGGAGTTTGCCATTCAACCGTAAGCACCTGTGCGGGACAAATACTTCATATGAAAATTGTGTTAAACACAAGACTCGACTATTTGTGATTTGTTTTTTCAATTTCCGTTATAATTTCTGTTATCTTTTTCATCCTTCTTTGTTATTTCCTTAAGAAGCCTAACGAAAAGTCCAACAGTATTGACCAAGTTTGGTCTCCGAATCTAAATAGGATAAGTTTAATAGTTTCCTAGTTAGTTTTACTTTCCTTGTTTATTTGGGATTCTTTGTAACCTATATATTGGGGACAATATGACAGCAACAGACAACACGTTAATAAGTTTTCTTAGCATAAACTTGATATTGTGATCTTTCTACATGGTATCAGAGCCGGCCCAAGTTGATGTTGGGATTGAGTTAACCCGTATTGGGTGCCCGTGTTGGGTTTAAATTGATCATGCCGGCGTATTAATAGTCCACTTGTAGAGCCAAGTTACCGGCCTACAAGTGAGGGGGCGTGTTAAAGTTTCATGTATCTCACATCAACTTGAAAAATAAAATTGATCAATCATATAGATTAGCTAAACCCCACCCCTTAACAAGACCTTTTAATTTAAGAAGATAAAGACCAAATTCTATCAGAAATACATATCAAAATGTGTATTACATTTGATTAAAAAAAAGTGTCTTTTATCAAAAAAGAATTACGTATATTTTATATTAGGCGAAACCAGATTGTTGTTTGTGCCATTCGGATTGCGCAAGCCCAAATTCGTGTTTCTTTTTGAGGATAGTGCTATTTGATTATTCAATTATTTTTTATTTTTTTTTACCTTGTTAACCTTAATGAGATTTATGTATTATTCCATTACTCTCTTGGCTCTCATATTCTCATCTCTTCCTTTTTATTGATTGACAATTTTGAAAGTTCAATTAACAATATTCAAAATAGTTAATCTGATCGAACTTTAATCGTAATTTTATACGAACTTAATTATTTATAAGCAATTTTAAATTACAATTATAGTATTTTTAATTGTGAATTAATAACAATTTTTAAATTTATATTTGAAAAATTAAAATTTCATAATATTATGATTAAAATTCAATTGAGTTGACCTGAAACAAGTTTAGGAACAAAGGAACAAAAACAGTAAATAGTAAATGAAAATATTTTTATGAATTAAAAAGCAGGAGGAGGATAAGATCTTGGTGAATCTAGAGCCTTTCTGCTGAGTCACTTGCACACATGTAAGTACCTTTATTAACAACTTTCATTTGTAGAAAGTTACATCTTTCTTAATTCTTCTCTCGTCATGATTACGAAATCTTGATATGAACTGATATGGCACATTTGCATTTTTTTTTTTTGTTTTAAATTACTCCATCCTTAATTGGTCTAATGATGAGTTTTTGGTTGGAGTTTGTATTATTGTTCAATTGCATAACAGTCTTTTGGCTATATAATACTTCATCCGCCTCAAAATGTTTGTTCCATTTGATTTTTTTGTTGAATTTTGATCACAAATTTATGAGAGATTAATCATGTTCATGAAATTCTAAAAGTTGTTGTTGATAATATTATTAATGGTGAATCAATAGGAATTTTTAGAATTTCATGAACATAATTAAATTGTCATATATTTGTGGTCAAAGTTCAACAAAAAAGTCAAATGGAACAAACATTTTGAGATGGAGGGAGTAATATTTAATTTTTTATAATAAAAAATGTAATTAATTTTACAATTTTTTTGATACAATTTAGCACACATTAGAAAATAGGATTTCACGCTTCTTAATTTTTTTAAAAAAGAATTAATAAAAAATTGTAACTGGGTAGAAGATTAGAGGAGAGAGAATGTATAAGTTTAATGTGGGATAGAAAATAGTAGTTAATACTTGGTTTTTTTGTAAGTAGGTAAAAGATTAGAGGAGAGAGAATGTAAAAGTTCAATGTGGGGTATGTAATAGTTGTTAATGATTGGTTTTTTTTGTAAATATGTTAAAATTATAAGGGTATAATGATTGATTTTTTTGTAAATATATTAAAATTATAAGGGTATAAATGTCCGAAACAATGTTCAAAACTTATCATTTATGGAAGAGACTCTTCAAGTGGAACAGATCAAATGGGAAAATAGGATCCTTGAAGTGGGACGGAGGGAGTATATTATTTCATCTCTAAATTAATGTCGATTTTTTTTAAAAAAATTTGCTATTGATTTAAAGGAGATTTGAAATATTTTTTGACATCTATATATATATAATAACAAGATCTTGGTAATTTAAGGGGGTATGAGGGGCATTTTCGTCTTTTCATACCGTGGCAAATTTGCAATTAACAAGGGGAAATGGCGACGTGGCAATATCTGATTGGTTGGTTTTTTTTGTGTTTTTTTTTTAAACAAACTTGGACACATGTCCACATACTGGGCATGGGCATTTTTGACAATTCCATGGAGAGTGGACCACGCGCCCGACAAACGCACGTTCAACCAAGCTTTTTCCTTTTTTTTTTTTTTTTTTTTGTGACACATGGCAACAAACGATTGGATGAATGGATTTCAAAAAAAAAAAATTATCCCATTTCTTTGACCTCAATTATTATATATTAAAATAATTTTTTATTTTTTTTTTTTACACCAAAATTCATAATTTTTTTTTCTCTTTAAATAGAGACTTCTTTCATTTGATTTGGACAAAGAAAATAATTCTCTTTTTTAAATATATACTCTCTCCGTCCCAAGAAATTCGTCACCATTTTAGGCCCGACACGCAAATTAAGAAAAAATATGGGAAGAAAAAATGTTATGAGTGTAATTTAAAAATAGGAGAGAGAATTAGTGGAGAAAATAGTAAATTTAAAAAGTGTTGTGAGTGTAATGGTGTTTTAGGAGAGAGAATGAGTGGAGGGAATAGTTAGTGGGATAATAGAATATTAATAAAAAAATTTCAGTTTAGGAAAGGTGACGCTTCAAACGGGACGTCATTTTGGATAAAAAGTGACGAAAGTCCTGGGATGGAGGAGTATTTGTTAATTATCCTATACTAATTTTTCAATTTCTTTTTAGTTAAAATTAATTAAGTGTGAATGACTTTTTTTAATTATAAATGATAATAAAAAATTCCTATTTTTTTAAATATTTTTTTTACTGCACCGAAATTCATAATTTTTTCCTCTTTAAATAGAGACTTTTTTATTTGATTTGGACAATGAAAACAAATCTTCTTTTTTAAAATAAAAATTTATTTTTATTAAGTGTGAATTATTTATTTTTACTTATAAATGATAATAATAATAATAATAATGATAATAATAATAATAATAATAATAATAATAATAATAATAATAATAATAATAATAATAATAATAATAATAATAATAATAATAATAATAACAATAATTTTACTAATCATAAAAATAAAGTATATAAAATAAAGTAAAAGTGGTGGGATATAGGAAGATTAGTTGGGATGTTGTTTAATTTTTTTAAACAAAATCATTGTGTATTTATAAATGTGGGTTATGGTTTCTATTTAATAAGTGGGATGGGGTAATATGGTTATTTTTTTTATTTTAATTCGATATATGAAACAATTTATTTAATTTTTTTAAATAAATCTTTGAAGTATAGTAAAGAATGTATAAATAAATTTGTTGATTTTTGTATTCGTCTCAAAAAATTGTGTATTTATAATATAGGAATTAATTTGATTGAAAAAAGGAAAATATTTGTGAAGAAAAATATTTTTTGATAAAGAAATTATTATTTCAATTTAATTTAATTTTTGATTTTTTTAATGTGGGTAGGAAATACTGTATGTAATAATTTTACTAAAAGCTTGGTCTCAATTTTTTAAGTCTCAATCTATATATTTAAAATGGGTCATTTGTTCATTTTAAGATATATTGTGTAGTAAATGTTGTCTCTATAATTTAAAATGGGATATCAGTTGAAATAATAATAAAAAAATACTGGGATATATGTAGAGTTTAAAGGCGGAGGAGGGTCAATTTACTCCCTTGCGTTGTTGGCTCTGCTTATATATATATATATATATATATATATATATATATATATATATATATATATATATATATATATATATATATATATATATATATATATATATATATAATTTATATATAATTTATATATAATTTATATTTGTAAAATGTTTATTTCAAATTTTATATTTATTTTACAAAACTAATACACAATAATAATAATCAATTTTTAAAGTTATTTGTTAATTTTCGTTATCTATAAAATTCTCGATTTTATTACGTATTACTTTAATTTGTTGATGTGTATGTATGTCTAATAATTTAAAAAAAAATATGAAGATGAATTAAAATAATTGATAGAAGAGAGAATTTATGGATTGGACATATAGAAGCTGATGAATTTGGATTAGGATTTCTATTTAATTATTGGGTAAATCACTTATTCATACTTTAATGTCTCATAAGTGTCTGTAATAAAAATTTTAAAGTGTATGATAATTTATTTTTCATTTCACGATATTTTTATTATTGTTTTCCTTTTATGTTATGCATATTACTAAAAGTCATGGTAGATATTAACTTGTGTTGGTCTTTTTTCCCAAATAGATATTATGTATTTTGGTATTCTCAATTATATTTTGTATTATCGAAATTTCACATTCTCGATGGTCCGAAGATATTGATATGTAATGATTCACTTTCTTACTCTTTCGACATTTGTACCGATAAAGTTGTCTTTTAAAGATGTGTTTCACAATGTATAAAAATGTTTGTCCCATTTCGTCATACTATTTAATTTTTGTCTTTTTAAGCATCAATAACTATCCGTGCATCACACGGATGTAACACTATATTTATTTTCGTGACCTTCAATCTGATATTTTTACTAACAATATATTTTTCAAAGCATTTTTTATAATGTATACAAACATCTCTATTTTCTTTTGTATTCGTTTGAATTTCAATAAGTTATTCATTATTAACTGTCCGTGCATCGCACGGGGGTTAAACTAGTTTATTTAGAGATGATAGATTGAGTAATTTTTATTATAATACATGTACTAAAATTCAAATTGTTATACAATTGATAGATAGGCCTGATCATGCTCTATCCTCTCTTTCTTCTCTTCTAATTTGTATAGATATTGATATTGATATGCGATCACAATTAAGCATGTCATTTTTTTTTACTAAGAATTTAAAGTGAAAATTTTAATATGGATTCATAAAATAACATGATATTCCGATCGACCAAACCCCAATAATCTATCTACATATTGGATTGAATATGAATGTCTGTTGTATTTTATTCAAGTATTGTTGTCAAAGGTAGAATATAATGTTGAATGACAGTCACCTTCTCCATCTTTCTCTCCAAGTATACAATCCTTTCCTAATACAACCCTATCACCTGTATACCAAGTATACAATCCTGATGCTGCCCAAAAATAGTAGTTGGGTTTGGGCCAATTGTATAAGTGGGAAATGATCAAGCAGGACCAAAGTGAGTCAAGGCCCAAGAAGAATATAGGGATAAAGGTAGCCCAATTGAGGTTCGAGGGAAACTGTGTCGAGAGATGACCCAATAAGATCAATTAAAGAGAAAGCCCAAGATATAGAATGTACGAGATATTGGTTACTGAGTGGCGGGATAATGAAGCAAGCCGGCGAGATAATGATGTGAGATGAGAAGGCGAGATATTATGTCGAGGCGACACAGTATTCAGTTACCCGTATCCAGCGAGAGACAAATCTAATGGAAGCGACTCATAAGAGGCGGCATATAAATATCTACGAAATGGGACCCATAAAACGGTTGGGCATTGGGAAAAGTGATCACGTGTTGAGAGTTTATTCTTTTTGCTAACCAATGGAGTGAGGACACGTGGAATGAGGCATGAAACGTGAGGATAGCACGTGAGAGGCACGAGGAAAGGAGTATATATATGGGGGGAAGTCTTCATTGCCAAGGTACGTAGACACCTTCACCCACAAACACTTTTCCATATTGTTCAGATTAATCTTCCCAGACAAACACTTATCCTCACGCCGGAGGGGCTTACGCCGGAGTCGCCCCCGGTTTAGTTGACGTTTGTGGCTGTGCAGGACTGAAGAAGGAGCCAGAGTTACTGCCGATTGGACTACAACTGTGTGTTGCCGTTTGAGGAAAATCCTGGCAACATCAAATCCTTTCCTAATACAACCATATCATCTATATAGAAAGTAGATATCTTTTCCTTGAAGATTACTCCTATCCTTTCCTTTTACTTAGACATAGAATTGTATATATATATAAGGATTGTATCATCAATAAAATAATCAAGTTCATTCGGTATTTTACATGGTATCAAAGCTGGTTTGATCCAATCACTACCACTACTGATACAAAACCGTTCTCCACGCACCATGAGTTCCAATACCGATGCAACCAAAATCAAATTCCCTACCATTGAAGTAATGTCCCCTTACTACATCCACGCGTCAGATAATCCCGGCCAAATCTTCGTCAGCGAGGTCCTCCGTGACGGAAATTATGGCGACTGGAAGAATGAAATGGCCAATGCATTGTTCGCCAAAAACAAAATCGGTTTCGTCGACGGATCGATTGAGAAACCAGAAGATTCATCCGAAGCAATGCTTTGGAAGCGCTGCAACGCCATGGTAAAAGGATGGGTAAATAGCGCCAT
The DNA here is from genome assembly GCA_022495995.1 of Adenophora triphylla var. japonica. Lineage (NCBI taxonomy): Eukaryota > Viridiplantae > Streptophyta > Magnoliopsida > Asterales > Campanulaceae > Adenophora > Adenophora triphylla. The sequence continues at coordinate 237,134 of JAFEMH010002903.1, forward strand.
GGACAAGGAGATACGAATCAGTGTGAAGTACGCAGAAACAGCAAAGGAGATATGGGAGGATCTTGAAGAACGTCTGGGGAAGGAAAGCGCGCCACGGGCCTATGATCTGAAGAGGGCATTAACGCTAACCAGGCAAGAGGGTCTTTCTGTATCGGCCTATTACACAAAGTTAAAAGGGCTGTGGGATGAGATACAGTCCATATCCCCACTACCAAAGTGTGATTGTGGGAACTGCACGTGCGATGTTTCGAAGAAGCTTCAGACATTAAACGAGAAGGAGAAGCTTTATGAGTTTCTCATGGGACTCGATGATTCCTTTGGAACCGTTAACACGCAAATACTAAGCACAAAACCCTCGGTAAATCTTGGCACTGCCTACCATTTAGTAGCTGAAGACGAAGCACAGAGGCAAGTCTCCATAGCCAGGAAACCTACTTCAAGGAAGCCAGCCGCAGTGACCGCAGTGCAGCGCCAAGACCAATTATCGAAAACTATGATAGAAGATCTGGAAGACGTGAGAGGCCAAGATGCAGCCATTGCGAGAAGACAGGGCATACAAAGGAGAATTTTTATGAATTGGTTGGTTATCCTACTGATTGGGGAAGGGTATCACGGCCAAACAATGAGAGGCGTAACCAGAAAACAAGAGGACCCAAGGCAGCTCAAGTGAAGGAGGTAGGACCATTTGAGCAGGCACCATCATCTGACCAAAGCCCAATAGCCGGACTTAACGTTGAGCAGTATGCCAAGTTCTTAGAGTTCTTTGGAGGCGAGAAGACAGGTGCCAATGCTCCGATCAATTTCTCGAGTGTAAACATGGCTGGTAAGGAAATCATTGAGAATTCATGGATAATAGATTCCGGTGCTACGGAACATATTACTTGTAACGCAGGAACATTAGAGAAGGAACGGACCTATGAAGGAGGGTTGCCTGTACAGATTCCTAATGGTGCTAACATCCCAGTCAAAAGTATTGGGGACACACGGTTACCAAATGGGTTCAGCTTGAATCGTGTTCTAAACATTCCAGATTTTAAATGCAATTTGATTTCAGTCAGTCGAATTACCAAAGACTTAAATTGTGCACTCACTTTTTTCCCCAATTTTTGCGTGATACAGGACTTACCCTCGAGGAACCTGATTGGAGTGGGTAGACAGCAAAATGGTCTTTATCAACTGGAGCCAGCAAGAAGAGGAGGTGTGGCCCTATCTGTCAACGCAAACTCACAAGTGTGGCATCAACGGTTGGGACAAGCATCCAAAGCTAAGCTTCAGAGTATTCGTTTTTTGAATTTTAAAAATAATGTTGAGCCTTGCGACTCATGTTTAAGAGCCAAGCAAACTAGGCTTCCTTTTCCCGATAGTTCCATTAAAACTCGTTCTTGTTTTGAACTTTTACATTGTGATATTTGGGGCAATTATACCACTGCGTCTTTTTCTGGGGCACGTTACTTCCTCACCATTGTAGATGATTTTAGCCGAACTGTTTGGACCTTTCTCATGAAAAACAAGTCAGAAGTTAGTCACTACCTGCCTATGTTTTGTAATATGGCTAGAACACAGTTTGGAAAGGAAGTGAAGCGAATTAGAGCTGACAATGGGGAAGAATTTCAATCTAATTACATGATGGGATATTATTTCAATCATGGCATAGAATTAAAAACTTCTTGCACCGACACATCACAACAGAATGGGGTGGTTGAGCGTAAACACAGACACTTACTTGAAGTAGCTAGGGCACTTTGATTTGAAGCAGGCTTGCCCATTGAGTTTTGGGGTGAGTGTGTCCTCACCGCTACCTATATAATAAATAGACTCCCTTCACCCGTTATTGCTAACAAGACGCCTTATGAGATATTATTAAAAAGAAAACCCACATATGAGCACATGAGAGTCTTTGGGTGTTTAGCATATGCTAAGGACAATCGAAAAGGAAAAGATAAGTTCAGTGAGAGGGGGAGACGGTGCATCTTCGTGGGCTATCCAAACTCACAAAAGGGATATCGGATGTATGACATTGAAACTGGTAAGATTTATACTAGTCGAGATGTTCATTTTTTTGAAAATAAATTCCCATTCAAAGATAGCCAGGTGCAACAAGACAATAACATGGGAACAACAGACTGGAACTATGGGTCGGATAGTGAAGAGCAGCCTATAATTCGGTTGCCAAATGGGCCGAATGGTAGCAGGCCATATAATGTCGATGGAGCTCAAGAAACAGCCGATCACTTGGACCAGCCGTCCACTGAACCTCCCCTACAATCCAACATGGATAATACAGTTAGGAGAAGTAGCAGGACACATCACAAGCCCAGTCATTTCCAAGATTTCGAAGTAGAATTGCCGCAGTCCTTAGACCATGCGCTGCCCACTTCAAATTCAGAGACCTCGACGGTACATCCTATATCTCACTACATTTCTTATGCACAATTTTCTCGTAACCACAAATGTTTCTTGGCGGCCATCACCTCAAATGATGAGCCAAAATATTTCCACCAGGCTGTAAAATAACAAGCATGGTGCGAGGCAATGCAAAAGGAGATTTCGGCATTAGAAGCTAATGGTACATGGACCCTTAAGAATCTTCCTCCGGGTAAACGAGCATTGATTCGAAGTGGGTCTACAAGATTAAATATAAGCCTAATGGAGAGATCGAACGATATAAGGCACGTCTAGTTGCGAAGGGCTTTACTCAAGTTGAGGGCATCGACTTCCATGAGACATTTGCACCAGTCGCCAAGCTTGTTACTGTTCGAACACTACTTGCAGTCGCAGCAAAGAAAATCTGGTTACTTCAACAGTTAGACGTGAATAACGTTTTTCTCCATGGAGACCTCACAGAAGAAGTTTACATGAAAATTCCCCAAGGATTTGCACGCGAAGGAGATACACGCGTGTGCAAGCTTCACAAATCTCTTTATGGGCTTCGACAAGCCTCACGAAATTGGTACAAGAAGTTTACTGTAGCACTACAAGATTATGGGTTCCGTCAGTCGCAAGCCGATCATTCACTATTCATCTTGGACAGAGGCAAAATATACATTGCTGCTTTAATCTATGTAGACGACGTAATCCTAGCTGGGAACAATGATCCTGAGATGTGCAAAGTCAAAACATATCTTAATACAAATTCAGTATTAAGGATTTGGGGCAACTAAAGTATTTCCTGGGTGTTGAGGTGGCTCGAACGTCGGATGGCCTGGTTCTTAGCCAGCGCAAATACACCCTCGATATACTAACTGAGTCTGGAATGCAAGGCTGCAGGCCTAGTCGCTTTCCTATGGAGCAAAATAAGAAACTGCAGATGGATGATGGTACGCCTGAAATTGATGCCGGACTATATCGTAGATTAATAGGCCGGCTGCTATACCTCACCGTCACACGTCCTGATATCACGTTTGCGGTGAACCTGTTAAGCCAATTTCTTAGTCATCCACGGCAGTCCCATCTTGATGCAGCATACAGAGTCTTACGTTACCTGAAATCATCACCAGGATAAGGAATATTCTTGCCTAGTCATGGCAGCCCCGAACTAGAAGCATATTGCGACGCTGATTGGGGAGGTTGCCAAATTACGCGTCGCTCAAGTTCAGGATACTTTATTACACTTAGTGGCGCCCCAATTTCATGGCGCACGAAAAAGCAATCGGTAGTGGCACGTTCTTCCGCTGAAGCAGAGTATAGAGCGATGGCTTCTACAGTTTGTGAGATAATTTGGCTCCGATGGTTACTTAATGATTTTCATGCGTCCCAATCCAGTCCTACAGCATTGTTTTGTGACAACCAAGCAGCCCGACACATAGCGAATAATCCCGTGTTTCATGAACGTACAAAACACGTGGAAATGGATTGTTATTTTGTAAGGGAACGAGTCGAACAAAAGGATGTCATACCATGTGCTATCTCTACGTCAAGTCAAGTTGCTGACATATTCACAAAAGCCCTCGAAACAGAACGGTTTCACTTTCTCTTGGGCAAGTTGGGTATTCGGGACCTTCACACTCCAACTTGAGGGGGAGTGTTGAATGACAGTCACCTTCTCCATCTTTCTCTCCAAGTATACAATCCTTTCCTAATACAACCGTATCACCTATATACCAAGTATACAATCCTTTCCTAATACAACCATATCATCTGTATAGAAAGTAGATATCTTTTCCTTGGAGATTACTCCTATCATTTCCTTTTACTTAGACATATAATTGTATATATATAAGGATTGTATCATCAATAAAATAGTCAAGTTCATTCGGTATTTTACATATAATCCTTATATATTTTATTTTGATATTTTTAATCATATAATCTCAATTCTAAGTCAGCATAGAATTTTGAAATCAAGAACTTTACAACGGAGATAATTAAACCTGCTAAATGTGTGGGAAACAAAGCAACAATATATAAGCTGATAATGCACAAATTTCTGCAAAATGGAGACAAAACCAAGTAGCAGAATACAAACAAAAAATAAACTGAAATCAACACAACGATTTTTAACGTGAAAAATCTAAATCAGGAAAAACCATGGGACCGTAGTCCAAGTAAACAATTCCACTAGTCTGATGGGTTTACAGATTCTTCTCTAGGCAAGCTAGAGGATTACAAACACCTCAATTGTTCTTGGATCACCAATCATCAACTATATTCACCAACAGGTGGATAACAGACTAGAACAATTAACAAAGGAAGATTAGAGAGATTGTACCAAAAAAGGAACCAGCAGCTACAAGGGATTTCTACACCAAGAAATCTGCAGATTTTGGATAGCTTCACACTAAGAAAGCTTTCCCAAAATCACAACTCAATCAGAGATGAAATACCCTTCCGGTTGGAACTCACAAGGATTAAGGACTTCACTTCTCTCTATTTTCTTGCTATGTTTTTCTGCTCCTTTTCTCACTCTGATGCATTCACTTGGGAACTAACCTCCTCAAATAAATAAACCAGTGATTCTCTCTTGAATGTTCTAGTACACTTACTACTTGAAATGTGAAGAGACAGGCTTTTGGCTTTCCTCGTAAAAATCCAGAAACTTAGTTTTTCTGACTCTACTTTTGGGCCAACAAATAATGGGTTTTGGCCACCACATGGGCTGGACCAAACCTAACAATTTTCCCCCTCCAGCTCATGTGGAGGGTTCAACCAAACTGGCTTCCTTTCGACAGAAAATGAACTTCTCACTTGCCAAGGATTTAGTCATCATGTCGGACCCATTGTCATCCGTATGCACCTTATCAAGCTCCAACAATTTTGAATCCAGCACATCACGAATCCAATGATATCGAACATCAATGTGCTTCGATCTATAGTGGAAAGTAGGATTCTTACAAAGATGGATCGCACATTGACTATCACAATAAAGTACATACCTTTCTTGCTTTAAGCCCAATTCTTGGAGAAATTTCTTCAGCCACAACATCTCCTTGCAAGATTCTGTTGCAGCGATATATTCGGCTTCCGTGGTTGATAAAGCAACACATTTTTGAAGTCTAGATTGCCATGAGACTTCCGGAGGTTGACTTCCTAGAGTCTACATCACCCGCCATATTAGCATCGGTATAACCATCAAGTATGGCCTTGCCATTTCCAGAGCATAGACACACTCTAGAAGTACCTCTTAGATACCTAAGAATCCATTTAACGGCTGCCCAATGTTCTTTTCCAGGATTGGAAAGAAATCGACGTACAACTCCAACGGCGTGAGCTATATATATCCGGCCTTGTGCAAACCATGGCGTACATCAAGCTGCCAACCGCGGATGCATAAGGCACATTCTTCATTGCTTCCTTCTCATTCTCACTTGTAGGACATTGCTTGGAACTCAACTTGAAATGACCCGCAAGTGGAGTGCTCACAATTTTTGCCTTGCTCATCTTGAACCGTTCGAGAAATCTTTCAATATACTTTTCTTGGGACAACCAGATTTTTCTACTCCCTCGATCTCTTGAGATTTTCATCCCAAGAATCTGTTTTGCCGGTCCTAAGTCCTTCATTGCAAAGGACTTGCTCAACTCCTTTTTCAACTTATCAATTCTACTAGCATCTTGGCCAACAATCAACATATCATCCACGTAAAGCAAGAGAATAATGAAATTATTTTCAGTGAAGTATTTCACAAATACACAATGATCGGAAGTGGTTCTTGTGTACCCGTGGTTCATCATGAAAGAGTCGAATTTCTTGTACCATTGCCTTGGTGCTTGCTTCAACCCATACAAACTCTTTCTTAATCTACACACAAGATGCTCTTTGCCTTTTACTTCGAACCCTTCCGGCTGATCCATATATATTTCTTCCTCCAAGTCACCGTGGAGAAACGCCGTCTTCACATCGAGTTGTTCAACTTCTAAGTCCAAGCTTGCTGCCAATCCTAGAACAACACGGATAGAGGTCATCTTCACCACGGGAGAAAATATTTCATCAAAATCAATGCCTTTCTTTTGGTTAAAGCCTTTTACAACCAGCCGTGCCTTGTACCGAGGATTTGAATTGCTCTCTTCCACCTTTAGTTTGTAATCCCACTTGTTCTTAAGTGCTCTTTTTCCTTTGGGCAACTTCACCAACTCATAAGTGCGATTCTCTTGGAGTGACTTCATCTCCTCTTGCATTGCTTTCTTCCACTCTCCTTTGTTTACATGAGACATGGCTTCTTGGTAACTTTTGGGCTCTCCCTCATCACTCATCACTCAACATCACATACTCATTAGGAGAATACCTTGTGGAAGCTTTGCGTTCTCTATTTGACCTCCTTGGTTCGAGCTGATTTTGCACTTATTCGACTTGCTTGTCTTGCTCCAAATGTTCTTCTTCTTGCACTTCTTGACCAGCTGTACCTTGGGCTTCATTTGGTACTTCTTCCTCATAATTTTCATGTGTTTGAGGTGGAGAAATAGATCTCAAACTGACTGAACCAGCTGCTGCATTTTTCATCTCTTCGCCTCTTTCAATGTCTTCAATTGTCTCATCTTCAAGGAAAATCACATCCCGACTTCGAACAAGTTTTCTTGCAATTGGATCCCATAATCTATACCCAAACTCCTCTCGTCCATAGCCCAGGAAGATGCATTGCTTCGCCTTGTCATCAAGCTTTGACCTCTCATCTTTTGGAATATGAACATAGGCTTTACACCCGAAAACTTTCAAGTGTTCATATGACACCTCTTTCCCCATCCATACTCTTTCTGGAACATCGCCTTTTAATGGAACTGATGGAGAAAGGTTAATTAAGTCAACCGCTGTCAGCATTGCTTCACCCCAAAAAGATTTAGGTAGCTTGGCATGAGAGAGCATACATGTGATCCTTTCACAAATTGTTCTATTCATTCTCTCGGCGACACCATTATGTTGAGGAGTCTTGGGCACACTCTTTTGAAGCTTGATTCCATAAAGCTTGCAATAACTTTCAAATGGACCTCTATACTCTCCCCCATTATCAGCCCTTACACACTTCAATTTCAGTCTGGTTTCCCTTTCAACCTCGGCATGAAATTGCTTGAAGACATCTAGTTCTTGATCTTTTGTTTTCAAGGCATAGATCCACACTTTCCTTGAATGATCATCAATAAAGGTCACGAAGTAGCTTGCTCCACCAAGAGTTTTATCTCGCATAAAACAAACATCGGTATGTATTAGATCAAGTACATTATGCTTTCTAGAAGGAGGATATCTACGAAATGCAACTCTATGTGTTTTTCCGGCTAAACAATCAACACAAGTTTTAAGTAATGTACCTTTGGCTCCGGGCAAGAGTTGTTTCTTGGACAAAATTTGCAGCCCCTTCTCGTTCAAATGACTAAGCCTTTTATGCCAAAGCTCAATTGAAAAATCTCTCTCAGCTACATTGATTTCTCCCTTGCTAAGCTTGGCATTTGTTATGTAGAGCGTACTCATCTTCTTACCCTTAGCCACCAACCTCTTGTAAGCTTCCATTTTCCTTCTCCAAATTGGTTGTTGAAACCGTCATCATCAAGCTTTTCGGTGGATATTAAATTCAGCCTCATGTCGGGAACATGTCTCACCTCCTTCAAGACTAATTTGTAGCCCGTATTTGTTTCTAAGTGAATTTCCCCCATGCCAACGATCTTGGATGCTCCATCATTTCCCATTCTAACACAGCCATAATCACCACTAGTGTAGGATGTGAAGAAATCATCTCGTGAAGTCACATGAAATGAGGCACCCGAATCAACAACCCATGAACTATCTTGGCATGCTAGATTCACGAAATCGGCATCACAAACAATGATTACATCACCATCTGTCACAGCTGCGGTGGTCACATTTTCCTCTCTATTTTCTCCATTTCTTTCTTTATTTCTATCTCGACGCTGTTCCCTTCTCAAAATTCTGCATTCTCTCTTCATATGTCCGGGTTGATTGCAATGGTAGCATAACATTTCTTTCCTTGAAGTTGAAGCAAATTTTGACCTTCCTCTAGATCTCCCCATGCTACTTCGATTTCAATTGTTCTTAGAGTTGGAATTTCTGTTTCTAACCCTTCAGCGGTTGTCGTGCTTTTTCGTTACTAAGGCTTGTGGCTCGGATGTAATTCCCAATTCTTTTCTCCTTGCTTCTTCATTCAATTAACTGTCCTTGACGATGTCCATTGTTAGCTTTCCATTTGGTTCCGAGTTGCTAAGTGAAACCACCAAAGTCTCCCAACTATCCGACAATGAACTAAGAAGAAGCAACGCTTGTACCTCATCATCAAGCACCAATTTCATTGTTCCGAGCTGATTCACAAGGCCTTGAAAGTCACTCAAATGCTCCGTGACGCTATGCCCATCCTTGTACTTCAAGTTCACGATCCTTCGGATTAGTGAAGCCTTATTCTGAGCCGATTGTCTCTCATACATGGACTCTAATTTCTGCCACAACTCATCTGCCTTAGTATCCTTCACAACATGATGAAAGATACTTTGATCAACCCACTATCGAATGTTTGCCACAGCCTTTCTATGCAATATCTCCCACTCCTTATCGGTCTTGTCTTCCGGCTTTTCGCTGCCGCTTTCAATGGGTGCATATAGATCTTTGCAGTATAATATATCCTCCATTCTTGGCTTCCAAATAGAGTAGTTCGATAAAGTCAGCTTGATCATTGTTCCGTTCGATTCCTCCATATTCATTCACCCAAGCAGCCCCTAACAACCAGGCTCTGATACCACTGTTCGGAAACAAAGCAACAATATACAAGCTGATAATGCACAAATTTCTGCAAAATGGAGACAAAACCAAGCAGCAGAATACGAACAAAAAATAAACTGAAACCAACACAACGATTTTTAACGTGGAAAACCCAAATCGGGAAAAACCACAGGACCGTAGTCCAAGTAAACAACTCCACTAGTCTGATGGGTTTACATATTCTTCTTTAGGCAAGCTAGAGGATTACAAACACCTCAAGAAAACTTGTTCTTGGATCACCAATCAACAACTATACTCACCGACAGGTGGATAACAGACTAGAGCAATTAACAAAGGAAGATTAGAGAGATTGCACCAAAAAAGAAACCAGCAGCTACAAGGGATTTCTACACCAAGAAATCTGCAGATTTTGGATAGCTTCACACTAAGAAAGCTTTCCCAAAATCACAACTCAATCGAAAATGAACTACCCTTTCGGTTGAAACTCTCACAAGGATGAAGGGCTTCACTTCTCTCTCTGTTTTCTTGCTATGTTTTTCTGCTCCTTTTCTCACTCTGATGCATTCACTTGGAAACTACCCTCCTCAAATAAATACATCATTAATTCTCTCTTGAATGTTCTAGTACACTTACTACTTGAAATGTGAAGAGACAAGCTTTTGGCTTTCCTCAAAAAAATTCAGAAACTTAGTTTTTCTGACTCTACTTTTGGGCCAACAAATAATGGGTTTTGGCCACCACATGGGCTGGACCAAACCCAACAAAATGTGTCTCTCGTATACTAGCCCTTTAACGATATTTTACTTGAAAATATAAAATTTTGCAAATACTCCCTCCGTCTCGTCCGAAGAGGCACAAAATCAACCTCGCACGCAAATTAAGGAAAATGATGTAGAAAAGAGAAAAAGTTTAAATGTTGTGAGTATGAAAAATTAAATAGGAGAGAGAATGAGTGGGAGGAATAGTTAGGAGAGAGAATGTTGTGAGTGTAAAAGTAAAGTAGGAGAGAGAATGAGTGGGTGGAATAGTAATAAAAACTTTCCTTTTTGGGAAAGTGTCTTTTTAAATGGAATACCAAAAAAAGAAATTTGTGTCTTTTCGAACGAGACCGAGAGAGTATACTCCCTCCGTCCCGCCCGACTTAGGACGTTTAGGTTGGGCACGGAGATTAAGGAAAAAGTGTAAGTGGGTGGATGTTGTGAGTATGAAAAGTGATGTAGGTGAGAGAAAGTGGGGTAGGGAGTAATGAGTGAAAATTTGTTGTGAGTGTAAATGTGGGTCCCATTAATAAAGTACTTTTCATTTTGGGGTTGTCCTAAGTCGGATGGAACACTCAAAATGAAAAAATGTCCTAAATCGAACAGGACGGAGGGAGTATTAATTTATTTGACGGTGTACGTTACTAAGCGGCAGGCTAGGCTGCATCATCATCAGTTGAAAATCCATTAAAAAGTCGGCTGGATCGATCCTTGTGTTGATATTGATAATGACATAGTATTAGATTCAACTAGATTGACTCCCGTGCGATGCACGGGGCATTACTGTATATTCAAAAGACAAAAATTAAACTAAAATGAAAAAAAAAATCAATTTGTTTATACATTATGAAATAATTCCTTAAAGACATTGTCAATACATAAAAATTAGAAAAAAATAAAATAGGAATAAAACAAAAATCATAAGGAATATGCATTTTTTCATATATAATTCTGTAATATTTTATCATTTTAAAAAGTAAATAAAACACACGAATCACATACGAAATAAGTTATTGAAATTAGTAAAAAAATGTAAAGATTGGAAATCTAGTTAAAAAAGGTGAAATTTTTTTTTTTTTATAAAGAGAATTTTTTAAATAAAAACAAAAGATTTGTTCATACCAAAAGGATAGTACAGTTATCTAATAAAAATTAATATCAGTATTTTTCAAATGGAAACTTTCCATTAAGGCATGATCGTACATCTAAAAAATTATGTCATATTTATTTACATTAACTCATTATGAACATAATTATGATATTTATTTTCAATGTAACTTATTTCATTTTTAGGAGAAAAATAAAAATCATAAAAATACTAACAATTTCGTTAAATGAAAAGAAATTTCCCCAACCCACTTCTTCCTCTCTCTTTTTTAAAATACAAATTTATACTATCTTTATTTCTTATAATATTGACATACACTTCAATCAAAATTTTACAAATGAGGGTCATATTTCCCGATATTCTTCTTTATAAATACACAATATTTTGAGACAAATAGAAAAATCGACAAATTTATTAATACTTTATTTACTATGCTTCAAAGATTTTTTTAAAATTAAATAAATTGTTTGATATATCGAACCAAAGTAAATACAATAACCATATTACCCCATCTCACTTATTAAATAGAAATCAAAACCCACTTTCATTACAAAAATCCAAATTCAACACCATTCCAACTCATCATCCTATACCCCACCACTTTTATTTTATTTTATTTTATATGCTTTATTTTTATGATCAGTAAAATTATTATTATTATTATTATCATTTATAATTAAAAATAAATACTTCACACTTTTAATTTTTACTAAAAATATATTGAAAAAACCGAAAATTAACAAAAGATAATTAAGAAATTTATATTTAAAAAAAGAGGGTTTCTTTTTCTCTATCCAAATCAAATAAAAGAAGTCTCTATTTAAAGAGAAAATTTTTTATGAATTTTGGTGTAAAAAAAAGAAAAAAAAATTATTATAAAAAAATTGAGGGTAAAGAAATCGGATGAAAAAAAAATCGAAAATTCAGTCAGCCAATCAAAAGGCGACACGGGGCAAAATTCTTAAAAAATAAAAGGAAAAAAAAACCCTGCATAAACGCACCGTTGTCGGCGCGTGAAGCACACGCGCCAGAGAAATGTCGAAATTGCCCTCCCACAAACGGACGACACCTGCCCAATGTTAACAAAAAAAAAAACTAATGCATTCACGCGCCTCTTTAGGCCCGTGTAATTTACGGCTCTCATAATTTTAACCAATAAAAAAATAAGAAACAAAATAAATCATTTACTATGCACTTTATTTGGGTAATTGTTCATAAAATTAATTTATTTCATTTCATAAAAATTGAGATTATAGCTCATTTAGTTACTTGATAGTTTATTCTAATGTGTTTTAGTGTGTGTGCACATGTGTATATTTAACATGATGTACAAAGCTTCTTAAATAAGCTACTCATTTTCAGTAATCTTTTTGCCCTCCATAGATTTTCAATCCTAACCGAGTAACTACAAATGTGCCCTTGTTTATTTTAAAACTTATGCAAGTATTTTTATATATAGAGAGAGATAGCTATTTATAACTAATTATTTTATGCTTATTTCTAAAACTATATTATATTCACTTCTAATATGAGTTTTAAATTAATGAAAAAATTAAACCAAGAAACTAATATGAGTTTTTAGTGCTACATAAAAAAGAGTAAAGAAGACAAAAAAAAAAAAAAAAAAAAAAAAACACTACTATTCTCCAATATATATATTGAAAATTTTGTCTAAAAAGAAATAGAAAAATTAGCAAAGCGTAATTAAGAAATTTATATTTAAAGAAGAGGGATTTTTTTTTTCAACATCAAATGAAAGAAGTCTCTATTTATAGAGAATTTTTTTTAATATTTTTGTCTAAATTTGTTTTAAAAATAATTAATTTAGTACAAAATAATTTTTTTTAATACTAAAATTATTATTATTATTATCATTTATAATAAAAAAAATACTTCACACTTAATTAATTTCACTAAAAAGAAAGTGAAAATTTAGGAAAGGATAATTAAGAAATTTATATTTAAAAAAGATGATTTTTTTCTGTGTCCAAATCAAATGAAAGAAGTCTCTATTTAAAGAGGGAAAAAAAATTATGAATGTTGGTGTAAATTTTTTTTTAAAAAAATTAATTTATTATAAAATAATTGAGGTCAAAGAAATCGGATTAAAAACAATTTGAAATTCATCCGACCAATCAACAGGCGACACGTGTAAAAAAAATACTTCAATCAAAATTTTAAAATTGATGACCATCTTTCCCGATATTCGTCTTTACTAAAAAAAATTATTTCACACTTAATTACTTTTCACTAAAAAAAATTTGAAAATTTAGTAAAGGATAATTAACAGATTTATATTTAAAAAAGAGGATATTTTTTTCTTTGTCCAAATTAAATGAAAGAAGTCTCTATTTAAAGAGGAAAAAAAATTATGAATTTCGGTGTAAAAAAAAAATTAAAAAAAATTAATTTAATATATAATATTTGAGGTCAAAGAAATGGGATAATTTTTTTTTTTTTGAAATCCTCCAGCTAATCGTGTTTTGACATGTGTCAAGAGCGCAAAAAAAACAAAAAAAAAAGGGAAAAATGCTGAGAGAACGTGCCATTTTTGCCGCGTGTATACAATCGCCATCGAAATGTCTCAAATGCCCCTCCCCAATCGGCTGACACCTGTCCAAATTGGGTTTAAAAAAAAAAAAAAAAAAAAAAAAAACCCCCAATGACAGATTCCCACGTGGCTTTTTGGCTTTGTAATTTGCACTTTTGCCACCACGTGAAATGACCAAAATGGCCCTCAATGGCAAAAAAATTACCAAGATCTTGTTATTATATATACTAGCAGTACACCCGTGCGATGCACGGACAGTTATTAATATATATTGACGAAAATTCATACAAATATAACAGGGAATAGAAATATTTGTGTACATTGTAAAACACTTTTTTGAAAACTATATTATTAGCACAAATAGAAGATTGAAGGTGACTAAAATAAAAATATATTTAAGGCATAGTTAGGTTGGACGAAGCGTGTTTTATAAGTAAATTCCCGGTCTATTCAGTAATAATTACATTTGACATCCATTTTTCAATGCTATGGAATTGAACGAATATTTTTTTATGTAAAACATATTTATTGTGTATTGAACGTGATATGTGCGTAATTTGCCCACAGTATCACTTAGTTTCGACAACGATTGGGAAAGCGTAATGAATCTAGTGATAAGTCTTCAAATATTTCTCTTCAACTGCAATTCGGAACTATTGACTCTAGTGATTCTCCAAACACACAAATTACATGAAATGAAATTTTCAAGTATCATCAATTTTAATTTTTGAGAAGTTATATTGTTCTTGAACCGTATTCAACTTCTAAATCCCCGTTAGATTTTTACCATTTTAACATTAGGAAAAACTATTTCACTATCAAATAAATAAATGCTCCCTTCGTCTCATTTTAAACTTCCTTTTTTTTTTAATAAAAGGTGTCCCATTTTAAATTTAATAAATTACAATGAAAAAAATATAATATTTTTTTATTCAATGGTCTTATAATATAAGTCATACTCACAACAACTATTCACTAATTACTTTGTACCCAACTTTTTATAATTTATAATAAAACCATTCATCTCTTTAATATCCTAACAAATTTTTTAACTTTTAAAATAGGAAAAAATTGAAGAAAAAATAATTAATATTTCTATTATACAATGCTATTTTTTCCCTTTATTTATTTATAAATGTAGAGATTAATAATATGACATAGAAAAATAAGAAAATACAATAAACTATAAACAAATAAGTATATAATAATATACAAATATTATCAACATTTAAAATTTATTATAAAAAAAGATGAATACTATGCGGTTTAGGGTTAAATGGGACATAATTAATGTTGGATCAGCTACTAAATTGTTTGATGTATCGAACTAAAATAAACCTAATAACCATAATACCCCTTTCAACTCATCATTCTATACCCACCACTTTTTTTATTTTATTTTATATTATTTATTTTTATTATTAGTAAAATTATTATTATTATCATTTATAATTAAAAAAATACTTCACACTTAATTAATTTTCACTATCCCAACAAAACAAAGTAAAAAGGGCAATATTAATGCGACAAAAAAGTTAACAAAATAATAATAAAAATATATTACCAATTGAAAAAAATGACATGTTAAAAAAAATACATTACATGTTGGTCTATTATATATAAAAGGGGACATAATTAATGTTGGATTAGCTACTAAATTGTTTGATGTATCGAATTAAAATTAACCTAATAACCATAATACCCCTTTCAACTCATCATGCTATACCCACCATTTATTTTTATGTTATATTATTTATTTTTATGATTAGTAAAATTATTATTATTATCATTAATAATTAAAAAAAATACTTCACACATAATTTATTTTCACTATCCCAAGAAAACAAAGTAAAAAGGGCAATGCTAATGCGACAAAGAAGTTAACAAAATAATAATAAAAATATATTACCAATTAAAAAAAATGACATGCTAAAAAAAAATACATTACATTTTCCTCTATTATCTATACTAATAGGAAACGTAATTAATGTTGGATCAGCTACTAAATTGTTTGATGTATCGAACTAAAATTAACCTAATAACCATAATACCCCTTTCAACTCACCATTCTATACCCACCACTTTTTTTTATTTTATACTTATTTATTTTTATGATTAGTAAAATTATTATTATTATCATTTATAATTAAAAAAATACTTCACACTTAATTAATTTTCACTAAAAAAACATTGAGAAATTCAAAAAGGAAAAGTAAGAAAAGGTAATTAAGAAATTTATATTTTAAAAATAAGAAATTTTTTTCTGTGTCGAAATCAAACGAAAATAGACTCTATTTATAGAGAAAAAAAGTAAGAATTTTTGTGTTATTTTATTTTTTAAAAAAAATTTATTTATTATGAAATAATTGAGGTAAAAAAAAAGGGGTGAAATTTTCATTTAAAAAAGAGATTTTTTTTTTGTGTCCAAATCAAATGAAAATAGACTCTATTTATAGAGAAAAAAAAATTATGAATTTTGGTGTAATTTTTTTTTTGAAAAAAATTAATTTATTATAAAATAATTGAGGTCAAAAAAACGGGTGGAAAATAAAAAAGCTGGAAATAAAAACAGACCCAATCGAGAGGCCACCACGTGGCGATTTAAAAAAAAAAAAAAAAAAAAAAATTTTTGCCTCGCGGACACGCGCGCCTTTGTTGGCGCGTGTGCACGCCTAGCCTTGAGTTCCTCCCATTCAGAGCATGACACGTGGCAGATGCGGCGAATATCTTCAAAATTGCCATGCTGTGAAATTACCATAATGCCCCTGGTTTGGGCGGGCGTTTTTTGGCCATCCTGTTGTTATATTAGTATAGATATAGACTAGCCTAAGCCCGTGTCCAAGGCCACGTTTTTTGATTTTTTTTTTTTTAAAAAAAAAAAATTTAATTTAATTTTTTTTTTTTAAATATGCCCGTGTCCAAGGCCACATTTTTTTAAAACTATTTTTTAAAAAAAAAAAATTAATTTAAAAAAAAAAATTTAATTTAAAAAAAAAAATTTTTTTAAGGGCGAAATGGGAAAGGGAGTGAATAGTGAGGGCAAAATGGTCATTTTCGCGAATGGAACTATTCACACCACTGTTCAAAACAATGGTGTGATTTATAATATAGATATAGATTATTTTCTCACGTTTTCTACTTTCTAAACCCTTCTATAGAGCATCAAAAGAGCTTTTTAATTTAATGACAAAGTTTTGCAAAAGTTTTTTATCATTGAGTTTTAAAAACAGTTTTTTTAACTAGGAGCAGCTCTTTTCACAAAACTTGCTTTTTGGCAGTTTTTTTTTTTCTCAATTAATTCAGTTTTAAAATTTTATATACTCCCTCCGTCCCTATAAAAGCTTCACTAATTACCCAAAAGAACGTCCCGTTAGAAGTTTCACTTTTCCTTTTTTGGCAAAGAATCTTCACTATTCTCTCCACTCATTCTCTCTCCTAAAACACTATTACACTCACAACACTTTTCAAATTCACTATTCCCTCCACTAATTCTCTCTCCTATTTTCAAATTACACTCACAACATTTTTTTTTCCCTCCTATTACCATAATTCCCGTGCCGGAGGAAAAGGGTGAAGCAATTGGTGGGACGGAGGGAGTACTAAAGTGATTTACTGTTCAAACTTTTTTTTTAAAATGTCTCACTTTTTAAAACTCGCTATACCGTGTAGCGAGTTTATAATTTTTCAGGTTAAAATCACTACACGGTGTAGCAATTTTAAATTTGCTAAATATTATTTTAATATTTATGCTATTTACAAAAAAAAAAAAAAAAAAACTAAATTTGAAATCGCTACATGACGTAGCGATTTCAAATTATCATGTACTTCGTCTCACTTTAAATTACAAAATAATAATACAAAAATTATGTATTAATAAAGAAAACTAAATATAAATATTATTTTTTTCATCTCAAATAAATATTTTAAAAAATGTACTTCTATAAAAAATTATATTCTTCATTTCAAAAATAAAATTACTTTCGACTAAAAATGAATAACCAAAAATAATACTACATTTTTTATCCCAAAAAAATGAGCATTACTTCCTTCATCCCAATGAATATTTTAAAAATTAATACTACTTCATTCGCCTCTAAAATTAATGTTTGTAATGTTAGTGCCTTCGTCTCAAAATATGACATTAATTTTTGAGGCAAATGAAGAGTATTATTTTTTTAAATATTCATTGAGACAAAGGAAGTAATGCTCATTTATTTGGACAATAAATGTAGTATTATTTTTTGGGTATTTATTTTGAGTCGAAAGTAATATTTATTTTTGAAATGAAAAATATAATTTTTTTATAGAAGTACATTTTTTAAAATATTTATTTGAGATGAAAAAAATAATATTTCTATTTAGTTTTCTTTATTAATACATAATTTTTGTATTATTATTTTGCAATTTAAAGTGAGACGAAGTACAAACTTTAATTTACTTTACTTTGGACTTTGGTTTGGTGGACTTTGGTATGGTTGATCGTTAATTTGAAATCGCTGAAATCGCTACATCATGTAGCGATTTCAAATTTAGTTTTTTTTATATAGCATAAATATTAAAATAAAATTTAGCAAATTTAAAATTGCTATACCGTGTAGCGATTTTAACCGGAAAAATTATAAACTCGCTACACGGTGTAGCGAGTTTCAAAAAGTCGAACATTTTGGGAAAAAATTTGAACAGTAAGTCACTTTGGTAAATAAAATTTTAAAAATGTATTATTTGAGAAAAAAAAAATCCTTTTTGGCCATAACATGTCATGGTTTAACATACATTTATCTAAGTCACCGTCATCAATGAATATGAAGGATAGAGATATATCAAATCACAATCATTTTTTTACTGTAATAATTTTCACATTATTATAATTCCTTATTTTAATAATATTTTTTCTCCTTTTGTAATTATATATTTTCTTAATTAGTGGTTTCTAGGTTGTATATATATTCATACAATGTTATAATAAAACTTGAGTCATTCATATCAATTCTCTCTCTTCATATATGAATTGGCTTCGTCTATCATCCTTTATTCTATTAATGAATGCAAAATTAAAATTTAAGTAAAATGTAACTAAGTGACGCAAAAAAAAAAAAAAGGAAAAATTCCATTATGGCCCTCTCATGTTCAGATTTTATTCCCTTATAATGAGAAGCCTTTTGTAAATTTCAATTAAATAGTTCAGCTCAAATTATAATTCTCTCTACATCCCTAATCTCCTCCTCCCAGATAAAACCCCAACCTCCCTCCTCTCACTACTAAAAACAATGAGATTACCCACAGAATATTCTGCCACAATTACTCACGGAATAATAAAAAAAAGGTTTCAAAAGAAAATTATAAAATTTTGAAACTAAAGAAAATTAGTACGACAAAAGTTTTGAAAATCAAACAAATGTGAAAGAGGGAGACAAATCGGCTTGTTGCTAGTTTCGTAGAAAGAATGCGATGAAATTAGAATTGAGGAGGCAATACATGTGCAATTTAGGTATGAGAATAAAATTGTCATTTTTATTTTATTTTTGATCAAGAACCCTAATATAAGAGTTTGAAATTTTTATGCAGTCTTTATTTTTCCGGGAAATTGATCCGCAACCAAAAAAGCTTTGCTAATTGGCAAAAAGCAGAAGATTTCACTGGAGGCCAAGCTTCAATTTGCATGTTTCTTTTCTTTGCTCCTACATAAACATTTCTTGATAGAAGAGGGCAGAAATTATAATATGTTTTTTTTTCTTGTCGAATTCACTAGTTTAGATGCATGGACTGATTTCTCATGGCATTTGTATCATTCAGACCTCATATCCTGAGTGAAGCAGGCGTTGAAGGCACTGAACAAGTGGGCAACCGCCCAGCCTCTTTTTCCAGCAATACGAAAACGTCTGTATAAGTGGACAACCGCCCAGGCAATATGGGCAACCGCCCAGCTTTAAAACAAAACGGGGCTAAAACCGCTGTAGCTGGGCGACCGCCTGTGCCCTGTGGGCGGCCGCCCAGGAGCAGATCTGCGCGTGATTTACTTTCTTTTCCTGCTGATTCCTTTGTTATTTAGGATTCCTTTTTTATATTTTCTGTTCAGATTTGAACTCATTTAGACCAGGATTTTATTGTAACCTATATATTCACAAGTTCATCACTGAGAATTCAAGTTTTGAGAAAATCATAATTTGTTTTCCTATATAGTATCAGAGAGGCATCATACACAAGTTTGAATCAATGGCGGGGAACGATGCTATCGTCAATAATCCCCCTAAAATCGAATATAATTCTCCGTTTTACCTTGGTCCTCAAGATAGGCCAGGAGATTTTATCACTCCTACTCGTTTCAATGGTGAAAATTATGATGATTGGGCCAGTGATATGCAGACAGCTCTTGAAGCTCGTCGGAAATTTGGTTTTCTAGATGGTACGATTACTCAACCTGTTCTTCCCTTCACCACCTCTGATTGAAATACTATTCATGCCATGTTGATTTTTTGGATCATGAATACTATTGAATCCAACGTTAAAATCACTCTCTCTAAATTTCAAGGTTCTAAAAAGCGCTAGGCGGATGCTAGGCGGCGGAGCCGGGCCTAGCGCCTAGGCGGGGACTAGTCGGGGACTAATCGGGATTATTCGGGATTAGTCAGGACCTAGGCAGGGCTTAAAACTAGGCGTTGGAGAGGGGCCTAGCGCCTAGGCGGGGCCTAGGCGCCCTTAGGCGGGGTCTTTTAGAACAGAGCTAAATTTAGAGATGCTAAACGTTTATGGGACTCTCTTAAAAATCGATATGCTGTGGTTGACGGTCCACGCATTCAACAATTAAAGGCTTCTATTCCTCGTTATGAGCAAACTAAGGGCATGTCGGTGGTCACATATTTTGGTAAATTGACTGGGTTGTGGGAAGAACTCCATAGTCATGAACCTTTGATCAATTGTACTTGCTGTGACAATTGCTCGGCTGCTCAACAACATGTGGATCGCAGAGAGATAGGCAAGCTTCATCAATTTCTTATGGGTTTGAATTTCGAGTATCATGCGAATACTCGCACCAATATTTTATCTATGTATCCTCTCCCTGGTCTTGACAGGTCATAAAAATTGGTGGCTCAGGATGAGCGGGTTCATCTGGCCAAACCTGTTCTTGAAGATGTGGTTAGTTTTGCTGTTCGTACTGGTGGAGCTCGTGGTCGTGACAATCCTGATAAATCTCATCTCACATGTACTCATTGTAAGAAGACGGGTCATGATAGTACCACATGTTTTGAATTGCATGGATATCCAAATTAGTGGCTTGAGCAACGCAAATCCAATGCTCGCGGTGGTGGTCGTCCGCAAAATGGGCGAGGTAGGGGTTCTCCTCGCGAAAGCATCGAAACTACAACAACACCGGATCGTGGGCCTATTAATGTTGGTGCAGCTGCTGTAGGATCTCCATCTGTGGCTTCTTCTTCATCATTTACAGCTGAGCAATGGCAGACTTTGGCAAGCCTTGTCAGTAATTCCCAAATCTCAAATGATCGTCTTCATGGTAAGTTTGATTCATCTTCATGGATAATTGATACAGGTGCTTCAAATCATGTAACCGGAAATGCCTCGTATCTTCTTAATTCTCGAACTATACCGGCTTGCCCTGTTGGTTTGCCTAATGGGTTATCAGTTTTGGCTCATACGGAGGGATCCGTTCGTCTGACGGACATCATTACTCTCTCTCATGTTCTTTTTATTCTGAATTTAAGCTGCAATTTAATTTCAGTATCTCAACTATCTGACGATATTCATTGCACTGTCAATTTAACTCATCTATGTGTGCTATACAGGACCTGTCGAGGAACCTAATTGGAATGGGTGTTAGGCGGGATGGACTCTACTACTTTCGCGGCACATCTTCAGCATATAATGTCTCTACCGGATCGCCTTCTATGTTGGAGCTGTGGCATAATCGCTTGGGGCACCCTTCCGAGAATGTAGTAAAGCTTCTTCCCTCTGTTCGTGGTACTTCTGGCAGTTTACTTAAACCTTGTGATACTTGTTTTAGGGCTAAACAATCTAGAGATAGTTTTCCGGTTAGTGACCATAAGTCAACTAGAATTTTTGAGAAAGTTCATTGTGATTTATGGGGTGCATACACTCATTCTTCTTCTTGTGGTGTACGGTATTTTTTAACTTTAGTAGATGATTTTTCCCGAGCTGTTTGAGTTTATTTGTTGGTCGAGAAAACCAAAGTTTTTTGTATGTTTATGGCTTTCATTGTAATGGTTGAACGTCAGTTTTCTCAGAAAATTAAGGTTGTCCAATCTTATAATACTGAATTTAATTGCATGCTTGATTATTTATTTTTCACTGGCATTACTTTACAAACATCTTGTGTTGGTACCCCTCAACAAAATGGTCGAGTCGAGCGGAAACATCGTCACATTCTGAATGTTGCTAGAGCGATTAGATATCAGGCTCATTTACCAATTTTCTTTTGGGGAGAAGCAGTTCTTACTGCTGCTCATTTGATTAACCGAACTCCCACTCCCCTCTTAGGCAATAAGACTCCCTATGAGGTTTTGTTCGGAAAATTACCTTTCTTTGACTCTCTTCGGGTTTTTGGTTCCTTGTGTTATGCTCATAATCAGAAAGCGAAGGGAGATAAGTTTGATAGTCGTAGCCAAAAATGTATTTTTGTGGGCTATCCTCTAGGCAAAAAGGGGTGGAAGTTGTTCGATCTAGAGACAAAGAAATTTTTTGTCTCCCGAGATGTGAAGTTCTTTGAGAACAATTTTCCTTACAGTGATTTGTCGTCAGTACCTCATTCCCTGGATTCTGTGGAGATTATGAACCAAGAGGCTGATTTCGCCTTCCTTGATTATCCGGACATGGCAGATGTTGCTTCAGAACCTTTTACAATAGCTCCTGCAGACGTACCTGATCCCGTGACTACAGTTTCTGCAGATATTACTCCTACAGAGGTCTCATCTGCTTCTACGACAGACACCTCTCCTTCTGAGCAAGATGCTTTAGGGAGGGGCATGCGTACGAAAGTACCCTCCGTTCAACTTCGAGACTATATTGCTGCTACTGTTACTTCTGCTAGTCCATCCCCCGAACACTCCACTCCAGTCGGCTCCTCAGGTACTCCTTATCCTATAGCTCACTATATAAATTGTGACAGTTTTTCTGTGAAATATCGTAACTTCCTTGCAGCTATTACCTTGGCTAAAGAGCCTAGGACTTTTCGTGAGGCAATGTCGCAAGATGGATGGAAGGAATCTATGCAGGCTGAAATTCGTGCCTTGGAAGATAATGGCATATGGACTATGGTTCCTCTACCGCATGGTAAGCGTGCTCTTGGTATCTAGTGGGTCTATCGGATTAAGTACAAGTCTGATGGTACAGTTGAACGACTTAAATCTCGTTTGGTGGTTCTTGGTAATCATCAGAAAGAAGGGATTGATTACACGGAAACTTTTGCTCTTGTGGCCAAGATGGTCACCGTTTGAGCCTTTCTTGCCATTGCTGCCTCAAAGAATTGGGAACTGCATCAAATGGATGTGCATAACGCTTTCCTGCATGGTGATCTTTAGGAAGAGCTTTATATGAAACCTCCTCCAGGTTTCCATCCCAATCAACCTAATATGGTTTGTCATCTTCGCAAATCCCTTTGTGGCCTGAAACAGGCCCCGCGTTGTTGGTTCGCTAAGCTAGTGGCTTCCTTGAAACACTATAGGTTCTTGCAGTCTTACTCTGATTATTCCTTGTTCACATTCACAAAAGGTACGATTCATATGAATATTCTTGTGTATGTTGACGATATTATTATAGCTGGGAACGATTCCGCTGCCTTACAGTCTTTCAAAAAGTATCTAAATGAATGTTTCAAGATGAAGGACCTTGGCTCCTTGAAGTATTTCTTGGGCATTGAAGTTGCCCGTAGCTCATCTGGCCTGTTTCTGTGCCAACGCAAGTATACCTTGGACATTATATCCGAGGTTGGGCTATTGGGAGCAAAGCCATCTGGCTTTCCTATTGAAATGAATCATAAACTCGGTCTTGCCACTGGTGATCTTCTGGATGATCCAGAACATTATAGACGATTGGTTGGTCATCTCATTTATTTAGCAGTCACTCGTCCAGACTTGGCATATTCGGTTCACATTCTGTCCCAATTTATGAAGGAACCTCGCAAGGATCATTGGGATGCAGCAGTGCGAGTTGTTCGTTATCTCAAAAGCACACCTGGTCAGGGTATTCTTCTTCGTGCTGATAGTGAGCTCACGCTACAAGGATGGTGTGATTCAGATTGGGCCGCTTGCCCTATTACTCAACGTTCTCTTTCTGGATGGCTTGTGTTTCTTGGTCATTCTCCTATTTATTGGAAGACGAAGAAACAAACCAATGTGTCTCGTTCATCACCCCAGGCCAAATACCGTTCTATGGCGGCCCTTACCTGCGAGTTGAAATGGTTGAAAGGATTACTACTGAGCCTTGGTGTCCACCATCCGAAGGCAATCAACATCTTCTGCGATAGTCAGCCGGCTCTTGATATCGCTAAGAACCCCGTATTTCATGAACGGACAAAGCATATTGAAATTGACTGCCACTTTGTTCGTGACGCCATTTCGGATGGCCTTATTTCTCCTTCTTATGTTCCTACTAAAACACAGCTGGCGGATATTTTTACTATGGCTCTTGGAAAACAACAGCTTGATTTACTAGTTAGTAAGTTGGGCATTCTTAATCCCCATGCTCAACTCGAGGGAGGGTATGAAGCAGGCGTTGAAGGCACTGAACAAGTGGGCGACCGCCCAGCTGAAGTGGGCGACCGCCCATCCTCTTTTCCCAGTAATACGAAAACGCCTGTACAAGTGGGCGACCGCCCAGGCAATATGGGCGACCGCCTGAAATTACCCGGTATCCGGCTCGCGCGCGGAGGGGCCCCCATGCATCTCGCATTTTCGTTTGAGTCGAGTTTGAAATTTTTATGCAGTCTTTATTTTTCCGGGAAATTGATCCGCAACCAAAAAAGCTTTGCTAATTGGCAAAAAGCAGAAGATTTCACTGGAGGCCAAGCTTCAATTTGCATGTTTCTTTTCTTTGCTCCTACATAAACATTTCTTGATAGAAGAGGGCAGAAATTATAATATGTTTTTTTTTTCTTGTCGAATTCACTAGTTTAGATGCATGGACTGATTTCTCATGGCATTTGTATCATTCAGACCTCATATCCTGAGTGAAGCAGGCGTTGAAGGCACTGAACAAGTGGGCAACCGCCCAGCCTCTTTTTCCAGCAATACGAAAACGTCTGTATAAGTGGACAACCGCCCAGGCAATATGGGCAACCGCCCAGCTTTAAAACAAAACGGGGCTAAAACCGCTGTACAAGTGGGCGACCGCCCAGGCCCAGTGGGTGGTCGCCCAGGAGCAGATCTGCGCGTGATTTACTTTCTTTTCCTGATGATTCCTTTGTTATTTAGGATTCCTTTTTTATATTTCCTGTTCAGATTTGAACTCTTTTAGACCAGGATTTTATTGTAACCTATATATTCACAAGTTCATCAATGAGAATTCAAGTTTTGGGAAAATCATAATTTGTTTTCCTATATAGTATCAGAGCGGCATCATACACAAGTTTGAATCAATGGCGGGGAACGATGCTATCGTCAATAATCCCCCTAAAATCGAATATAATTCTCCGTTTTACCTTGGTCCTCAAGATAGGCCAGGAGATTTTATCACTCCTACTCGTTTCAATGGTGAAAATTATGATGATTGGGCCAGTGATATGCAGACAGCTCTTGAAGCTCGTCGGAAATTTGGTTTTCTAGATGGTACGATTACTCAACCTGTTCTTCCCTTCACCACCTCTGATTGAAATACTATTCATGCCATGTTGATTTTTTGGATCATGAATACTATTGAATCCAACGTTAAAATCACTCTCTCTAAATTTCAAGGTTCTAAAAAGCGCTAGGCGGATGCTAGGCGGCGGAGCCGGGCCTAGCGCCTAGGCGGGGACTAGTCGGGGACTAATCGGGATTATTCGGGATTAGTCAGGACCTAGGCAGGGCTTAAAACTAGGCGTTGTAGAGGGGCCTAGCGCCTAGGCGGGGCCTAGGCGCCCTTAGGCGGGGTCTTTTAGAACAGAGCTAAATTTAGAGATGCTAAACGTTTATGGGACTCTCTTAAAAATCGATATGCTGTGGTTGACGGTCCACGCATTCAACAATTAAAGGCTTCTATTCCTCGTTATGAGCAAACTAAGGGCATGTCGGTGGTCACATATTTTGGTAAATTGACTGGGTTGTGGGAAGAACTCCATAGTCATGAACCTTTGATCAATTGTACTTGCTGTGACAATTGCTCGGCTGCTCAACAACATGTGGATCGCAGAGAGATAGGCAAGCTTCATCAATTTCTTATGGGTTTGAATTTCGAGTATCATGCGAATACTCGCACCAATATTTTATCTATGGATCCTCTCCCTGGTCTTGACAGGTCATAAAAATTGGTGGCTCAGGATGAGCGGGTTCATCTGGCCAAACCTGTTCTTGAAGATGTGGTTAGTTTTGCTGTTCGTACTGGTGGAGCTCGTGGTCGTGACAATCCTGATAAATCTCATCTCACATGTACTCATTGTAAGAAGACGGGTCATGATAGTACCACATGTTTTGAATTGCATGGATATCCAAATTAGTGGCTTGAGCAACGCAAATCCAATGCTCGCGGCGGTGGTCGTCCGCAAAATGGGCGAGGTAGGGGTTCTCCTCGCGAAAGCATCGAAACTACAACAACACCGGATCGTGGGCCTATTAATGTTGGTGCAGCTGCTGTAGGATCTCCATCTGTGGCTTCTTCTTCATCATTTACAGCTGAGCAATGGCAGACTTTGGCAAGCCTTGTCAGTAATTCCCAAATCTCAAATGATCGTCTTCATGGTAAGTTTGATTCATTTTCATGGATAATTGATACAGGTGCTTCAAATCATGTAACCGGAAATGCCTCGTATCTTCTTAATTCTCGAACTATACCGGCTTGCCCTGTTGGTTTGCCTAATGGGTTATCAGTTTTGGCTCATACGGAGGGATCCGTTCGTCTGACGGACATCATTACTCTCTCTCATTGTAAGTACCCCAATCTGGATCACTCCCTTTCAAACACCCGGGAAACACCGCAGACTCATCCACGCAGTCTCAGACACCTCCCTCTTCTCTCCTCTCCCCCCAGCCTTCAGGCTCCCCTCTAAGACCCTTCGGGGCAATCCCGGCCCCTTTCGGATCCTTCCGAGGCCTTCCGAGCTCCCTTGTGGTGCTCCGAAGCCTCTCCGAGCGCTCCCGCGACGCTCCCGCGCTGCCCCGAGGCACTCTCGAGGTACTCTGAGGCCCCTCGTGGTACTCCGAGGCCTTGCCTGGTCTTTCCCGAGGCGTCCCGACTCTTTCCGAGTCAAACCGACGATCCCGGCCCACGCCGAACCTCTGCCCGAATCCAACCGACGATTCCAACCCACGCCGAACCTCTGCCCGAATCCAACCGACGATTCCAACCCACGTCGAACCTCTGCCCGAATCCAACCGACGATTCCAACGTACGCCGAACCTCTGCCCGAATCCAACCGACGATTCCAACGCACGTCGAACCTCTGCCCGAATCCAACCGACGATTCCAACCCACGCCGAAACTCTGCCCGACTGCAGCCTACAATCTCAACTCACGCCGAAGCTCTGTCCGCAGACAACCGGCTCCTTCCAAAGCAATCCCGGTCCGTCCCGGAGCACTATTCCATCCTCAAGCACTATTCCCCAGCGGAAGACAGACACGAACCAACATTGGTAAGGCTTCCTTCCTACATTATTTCAATACATTTCAATACGCAGTATACAATGTAGACATCCGACACAGCATGCATTTTTAAAAGCACACACACACACACACACAACAGTTAAAGGATATTAGGGGTATCCGAAAGACTCGTTTTTACGAGGCGACTCGGGTGAGCTCTAATATTCTAATATTCTCTTCCCGAGGAGTCATCTGACCTCCGAACTCAAAATCTCATCACACAAAAACAGTTTAAAATTTATCTTTAAACTGATGCCCTTTTTCAATGTTTTGGGCTTAATAAAAACGGCGTGGCGACTCTACAAATGCGAAAACAAACGGCGAGACACCTCCAACGCGAAAGATGCCAGATGCCGGGGCCGCGAGGCCTTTCTCGGATCCGGGCTATTTCAGTTGGCGACTCCGCTGGGGAACATTTTGTTTTAAAAACTTTTAAACAAAACAAAAGATTTTTAAAACAATGATGAGGGTCAAACTTTCATTTTACCCCTTCCTTTAACTGTTGTGTGTGTGTGCACGTGCTTCGTTTTTATTTTACAAAAAAAAAATAAAAATAAAAAAAAATGCATCAATATACATCTGTGCATACATTTAAAATTCTTCAAAAATTTCTATTTTACTCAGAAAAAGAATTTTAGAGACCGCACACTACGCGCACCGCCGCCTCGGTTACACCGCACTCTACTACACCGGCTTTGCCTCGGGTACACCGCACACTATGCGCACCGCCGCCTCGGATACATGCACACTACAACCCTTAACCCGGAGTGGTCTCGGTTGCGATCCGTTTGGTCTTCCTAGGCCTCTTGGCGCGCACGGGATCATTCCAAACATCCCATCCTAGCCAAGCGTCAACCCACACGTTTGAGTCTTGAGTCACACTCTGTCCGGACTCGGTTGGTTTTACCCAGCCAGTGTCATACGGCTGGATACATATACCATGCCGGCCATTTTCGAGTCAAGGCTCGGAACTCAAGATCCCTTGCGCAAGCAAGCGATGAAAGGTCATGCTAAAATCTTGACTGATCTTGATTTCCGAAGCTACGCCCAGACGATGTTCCGTCCCGGATATACATCCATGCTTGCATGACACCATGTCATCACGCCTTTGATACGTCGGCCATGACGATATGACCCGACCAACGCCTAACGTCACGGATCCCCTTGCGCAAGCAAGGTAAAGAGAAGGTCATGCCGAACTCTTGACCCGATCTTGACTCGGTGGCCGGCTCGGTTCACGATTCACATGGCTAACGCATCAAAACGAACATGACAGAGGCTCGGTCCTTAGGTTCGATTTTTCTTTTAGGCCGGTGGAAACCGCTTGCACTATAGGACCCTCGCCACATTTGTCCACCTGGGATGTCGAAATACGGGTGCAAAACGAGGGGCTTATAGCCGCGCGAGATGGTCTCCACCGACCCGGGATCTAGCATAGTTGCGAAAAAGAAGAGCAATCTTTTCCAACCTACCTAGGATTACGAGAAAATACTGTTTTAAGTAAATTAAAACAACAAAAAAATCAAAAATAAAAGAAACGAAACCGCATGCCACGTGAGCTTTCCCCCTTTTATCCCGTTAGGCCATTCCCGATGTCTAAACCTTGCCCGTCACCCCTCCGGCTAACGAGAGAGTGGTCGAGAGTACCCAGGAACCCGTCTCCCGGTGTCAAAACAGCAAGGTCCTACCTCCTTCCCGGCTCTATCACCGGGACGGTCCGTCAAATCCCCATGGCCAAGTCGGTGGATAACAAGGATGAGAACGGGACCTTACCCCAAGAAATTTCCCAACACTGGAAGAAGTTTGGCAGGTCCTCATGGCTATTGAGAAACGTCAAGGTGAGCAACAAGCCTGGATCGAAGGTGCCATGCACCACTTCGGAACCTTAGCCACCCAACTACACAGGGCTTCCCAAGCCATGGCTTGCTCCTACGGCCTCTAACATCTCTCATTGTCTCCCGAAGTCAACTGTTACCCTCGTACGAGCCATGCGGTTATGACATAAGACCACAAGACCTTCAGAGGAAAGCTTGCCCATCCAGCCTCCTGAGGTCCCGGTACCACCGCCGAACAACGAACACATCGGTGGGACGTCTGCGGTGCGGTGCTTGTCGGAAATGGAATTCCGGGATGCAATGAACGAGGGCCGTCCTCGACGAAAGAAGAAGCTATCTTCTCAACAAAAGCTGAAAAGAGGTATGAATGCGGTGATCCTGTAAGTACCCCAATCTGGATCACTCCCTTTCAAACACCCGGGAAACACCGCAGACTCATCCACGCAGTCTCAGAGACCCCTCTCACTCAAAACCCTCTCAAAAACCTCTCAAACCCCCAACCAAACCAGGGGAGGAGCCTTTCTGGGATAAAAAGGGACAAAAGGACCTTTTGGGAATTTTCAGAAATCGAAAAGCAATTAAGGTCCGTACGGACCTCTTTGTTTCAATGATTACTAAATCCCTTAAAGTCCACAATATTCCCTCAAATCCGGGAGAAATGATGACTTCCATGCGAGTTGGTCCGTACGGACCTCTTTGCATGCAAGATGGTCCGTACGGACCTTATTGCTCAGGGAACATCATCATTCCCAAATATTCTCCATCATTGCAGATTCCCTCAAATCGAGGAAATCCAAAATTCTGGATAACCAAGAAGGTCCGTACGGACCTCTTTGCTCCGAAATTTTTACTATAAATAGAGGGCTCCCCCTCCTCATTTTTTTACACCTCCCACTTCTCTCTTCCTCCCTAAGCCTTCTGGCTCCCCTTCTAAGACCTTTCGAGGCATTCCCGGCCCCTTCGGATCCTTCCGAGGCCTTCCGAGCCCCCTCGAGGTGCTCAGAAGCCTCTCCAGCGCTCCCGAGACGCTCCCGCGCTGCCCCAGAGGCACTCTCGAGGCCCTCGTGGTACTCCGAGGCCTCGTGGTACTCCAGCCTTGCCTGGTCTTTGTCCGGCTCTTCCAGGAGTCAAACCGGCGATCCCAAACCTTGCCGAACCTCTGCCCGAATCCAACCAACGATTCCAACGCACGCCGAACCTAGGCCGATCAGGGACGATCCCCACGCACGCCGAACCGCTGACCAAACGCGGCCTACAACCTCAACTCACGCCGAAACTGCAATCCCAACCGGCATCCCCAGAAGCAATCCGGAACGCTACTCCGACCTCAAACACTATTCCCCTGCGGGCAGACACGAACCAACATTGGTAAGGCTTCCTTCCTATTCTATTTCAATACATTTCAATACAATGTAGACATCCGATCTGACATGCATTTTTAAAAGCACACACACACACAACTTTTTAAAGGATATTAGGGTATCAGAAAGACTCGTTTTTACGAGGCGACTCGGGTGAGCTCTAATATTCTAATATTCTCTTCCCGAGGAGTCATCTGACCTCCGAACTCAAAATCTCATCACACAAAAACAGTTTAAAATTTATCTTTAAAGTGATGCCCTTTTTCAATGTTTTGGGCTTAATAAAAACGGCGTGGCGACTCTACAAATGCGAAAACAAACGGCGAGACATCCTCCAACGCGAAAGATGCCGGATGCGGGCCGCGAGGCCCTCGGATCCGGGCTATTTCGGTTGGCGACTCCGGCCAGGGGAACATTTTGTTTTAAAAACTTTTAAACAAAACAAAAGATTTTTAAAACAATGATGAGGGTCAAACTTTCATTTTACCCCTTCCTTTAAGCTGCATTGTGTGTGTGTGCACGTGCTTCATTTTTATTTTACAAAAAAAAAATAAAAATAAAAAAAATGCATCAATATACATCTCGTGCATACATTTAAAATTCTTCAAAAATTTCTATTTTACTCGAGAAAAGAATTTTAGAGACCGCACACTACGCGCAGCCTTCTTTGCCTCGGTTACACCGCACTCTACACTGTGCTTCTTGCCTCGGGTACACCGCACACTATGCGTATTCTTTGCCTCGGATACTGGCTACTTGCACACTACAACCCTTAACCGGAGTGGTCTCGGTTGCGATCCGTTTGGTCTTCCTAGGCCTCTTGGGCGCGCACGGGATCATTCCAAACATCCCATCCTAGCCAAGCGTCAACCACACGTTTGAGTCTTGAGTCACACTCGTCCAGACTCGGTTGGTTTTTACCCGGTTCGTGTCATACGGCACGGATACATATACCATGCCGGCCATTTTTCGAGTCAAGGCTCGGAACTCAAGATCCCTTGCGCAAGCAAAGCGATGCAAGGTCATGCTAAAATCTTGACCTGATCTTGATTTTCGAAGCTACACCCAGACGATGTTCCGTCCCGGATATACATCCATGCTTGCATGACACCGTCATCACGCCTTTGATACGTCGCGCATGACGATATGACCCGACCCAACGCCTAACGTCACGGATCCCTTGCGCAAGCAAGCAAAGAGAGGTCATGCCGAACTCTTGACACGATCTTGACTCGGTGGCCGGCTCGGTTCACGATTCACATGGCTAACGCATCAAAACGAACATGACAGGCTCGGTCCTTAGGTTCGATTTTTCTTTTAGGCCGGTGGAAACCGCTTGCACTATAGGACCCTCGCACAGGGCATCCACCCCGATGTCGAAATACGGGTGCAAAACGAGGGGCTTATAGCCGCACGAGATGGTCTCCATCGACCCGGGATCTAGCATAGTTGCGAAAAGAAGAGCAATCTTTTCCAACCTACCTAGGATTACGAGAAAATACTTGTTTTAAGTAAATTAAAACAACAAAAAAAAATCAAAAATAAAAGAAACGAAACCGCATGCCACGTGAGCTTTCCCCTTTTATCCCGTTAGGCCATTCCCGTGTCTAAACCTTGCCCGTCACCCCTCCAGCCTAACAGAGAGTGGTCGAGAGTACCCGGGAACCCGTCTCCCGGTGTCAAAACAGAAGGTCCTACCTCCTTCCCGGCTCTATCACCGGGACGGTCAGTCAAATCCCCATGGCCAAGTCGGTGGATAACAAGGATGAGAACGGGACCTTACCCCCAAGAAATTTCCCAACACCTTTGGAAGAAGTTTGGCGGAGTCCTCATGGCTATTGAGAAACGTCAAGGTGAGCAACAAGCTGGATCGAAGGTGCCATGCACCACTTGAACCTTAGCCACCCAACTACTCCGGGGCTTCCCAAGCCATGGCTGCTCCTGACCTCTAACATCTCTCATTGTCTCCCGAAGTCAACCTGTTACCCTCGTACGAGCCATGCGGTTATGACATAAGACCACAAGACCTTCCGGAGGAAAGCTTGCCCATCCGGCCTCCCGAGGTCCCGGTACCACCGCCGAACAACGAACACATCGGTGGGACGTGCGATTGCGGTGCTTGTGCTGGAAATGGAATTCCGGGATGCAATGAACGAGGGCCGTCCTCGACGAAAGAAGAAGCTATCTTCTCAACAAAACTGAAAAAGAGGTATGAATGCGGTGATCTGTAAGTACCCCAATGTGGATCACTTTTCAAACACCCGGAAACACCGCGAGACTCATCCACGCAGTCTCGAGACCCCTCTCACTCAAAACCCTCTCAAAAACCTCTCAAACCCCCAACCAAACCAGTGAGGAGCCTTCGGGATAAAAGGGACAAAAGGACCTTTTGGGAATTTTCGAGGAAATCGAAAAAGCAATTAAGGTCCGTACGGACCTCTTTGTTTTCAATGATTACTAAATCCCCTTAAAGTCCACAATATTCCCTCAAATCCGGGAGAAATGATGACTTCCATGCAGAGTTGGTCCGTGCACGGACCTCTTTGCATGCAAGATGGTCCGTACGGACCTTATTGCTCGGGGAACATCATCATTCCCAAATATTCTCCATCATTGCGGATTCCCTCAAATCGAGGAAATCCAAAATTCGGATAACCAAGAAGGTCCGTACGGACCTCTTTGCTCGAAATTTTTACTATAAATAGAGGGCTCCCCCTCCTCATTTTTTACACCTCCCACTTCTCTCTTCCTCCTCCCTAAGCCTTCTGGCTCCCCTTCTAAGACCTTTCGAGGCATTCCGGCCCCCCTTCGGATCCTTCCGAGGCCTTCCGAGCCCCTCGAGGTGCTCAAAGCCTCTCCGAGCGCTCCCGAGACGCTCCCGCTGCCCGAGGCACTCTCGAGGTACTCGAGGCCCCTCGTGGTACTCCGAGGCCTTGCTGGTCTTTCCACGGTGTCCGGCTCTTTCCGAGTCCGGCGATCCTAAACCTTGCCGAACCTCGCCCGAATCCAACCCACGATCCAGCAACCGACGATCTGCCTCCGATGGGGACGAACGCACGCCGAACTGCCCAGAAACGCAGCCTGGCCTCAACTCACGCCGAAACTGCGTCGGACAGCGGCATCCCCGAAGCAATCAGGAACGCTACTCCGACCTCAAACACTATTCCCTGCGGAAGACAGGACACGAACCAACATTGGTAAGGCTTCCTTCCTATTCTATTTCAATACATTTCAATACAATGTAGACATCCGAGATCTGACATGCATTTTTAAAAGCACACACACACACACAACTTTTTAAAGGATATTAGGGGTATCCGAAAGACTCGTTTACGAGGCGACTCGGAGTGAGCTCTAATATTCTAATATTCTTTCCCGAGGAGTCATCGACCTCCGAACTCAAAATCTCATCACACAAAACAGCTTTAAAATTTATCTTTAAAGCGATGCCCTTTTTCAATGTTTTGGGCTTAATAAAACGGCGCGTGGCGACTCTACAAATGCGAAAACAAACGGCGAGACACCTCCAACGCGAAAGATGCCGAGATGCCGGGGCCGCGAGGCCTTTCTCGGATCCGGGCTATTTCGGTTGGCGACTCCGTAGGGAACATTTTGTTTTAAAACTTTTAAACAAAACAAAAGATTTTTAAAACAATGATGAGGGTCAAACTTTCATTTTACCCTTCCTTTAAGCCTGTTGTGTGTGTGCACGTGCTTCGTTTTATTTTACAAAAAATAAAAAATAAAAAAATGCATCAATATACATCTGTGCATACATTTAAAATTCTTCAAAAATTTCTATTTTACTCGGAAAAGAATTTTAGAGACCGCACACTACGCGCCTTCGCTCGGTTACACCGCTCACTTCTTACTACACCGCCGGTACACTCACTATGCGCATGTTGCCTCGGATACACGCACACTACAACCCTTAACCCGGAGTGGTCTCGGTTGCGATCCGTTTGGTCTTCCTAGGCCTCTTGGGCGCGCACGGGATCATTCCAAACATCCCATCCTAGCCAAGCGTCAACCACGCACGTTTGAGTCTTGAGTCACACTCTGTCCGGACTCGGTTGGTTTTTACCCGGTTCGTGTCATACGGCTGGATACATATACCATAGGCCATTTTGAGTCAAGGCTCGGAACTCAAGATCCACAAGCAAAGCGATGAAAGGTCATGCTAAAATCTTGACCTGATCTTGATTTCCGAAGCTATACCAGACGATGTTCCGTCCCGGATATACATCCATGCTTGCGTGACACCATGTCATCAAGCCTTTGATACGTCAGCCATGACAATATGACCCAGCCAACGCCTAACGTCACAGATCCCTTGCGCAAGCAAGGTAAAGAGAGGTCATCATGCTCTTGAACTGCGATCTTGACTCGGTGGCCGGCCGGTTCACGATCAATTCGCGTCTAACGCATCAAAACGAACATGACAAAGCTCGGTCCTTAGGTTCGATTTTTCTTTTAGGCCGGTGGAAACCGCTTGCACTATAGGACCCTCGCACAGGGCCGCCCACCCCGGGATGTCGAAATACGGGTGCAAACGAGGGGCTTATAGCCGCGGAGATGGTCTCGACCCGGGATCTAGCATAGTTGCGAAAAAGAAGAGCAATCTTTTCCAACCTACCTAGGATTACGAGAAAATACTGTTTTAAGTAAATTAAAACAACAAAAAAAAATCAAAAATAAAAGAAACAGAAACCGCATGCCACGTGAGCTTTCCCCCTTTTATCCCGTTAGGCCATTCCCGTGTCTAAACCTTGCCCGTCACCCCTCCAGCTAACAGAGTGGTCGAGTACGAACCCGTCTCCCAGTGTCAAAACAAGAAGGTCCTACCTCCTTCCCGGCTCTATCACCGGGACGGTCAGTCAAGTCCCATGGCCAAGTCGGTGGATAACAAGGATGAGAACGGGACCTTACCCCCAAGAAATTTCCCAACACCGGAAGAAGTTTGGCGAGTCCTCGTGGCTATTGAGAAACGTCAAGGTGAGCAACAAGCCTGGATCGAAGGTGCCATGCACCACTTCGGAACCTTAGCCACCCAACTACTCAGGGCTTCCCAAGCCATGGCGCTCCTACTGACCTCTAACATCTCTCATTGTCTCCCGAAGTCAACTTTGTTACCCTCGTACGAGCCATGCGGTTATGACATAAGACCACAAGACCTTCCGAGAGGAAAGCTTGCCCATCCGGCCTCTCAGGTCCGGTACCACCGCCGAACAACGAACACATGCGGTGGGACGTCTGCGATTGCAGTGCTTGTCTGGAAATGGAATTCCAGGATGCAATGAACGAGGGCCGTCCTCGACGAAAGAAGAAGCTATCTTCTCAACAAAAACTGAAAAAGAGGTATGAATCTGGTGATCCTGTAAGTACCCCAATCTGGATCACTCCCTTTCAAACACCCGGGAAACACCGCAGACTCATCCACGCAGTCTCAGAGACCCCTCTCACTCAAAACCCTCTCAAAAACCTCTCAAACCCCCAAGAACCGGGGGAGGAGCCTTTGCAGGATAAAGAGGGACAAAAGGACCTTTTGGGAATTTTCAGGAAATCAGAAAAGCAATTAAGGTCCGTACGGACCTCTTTGTTTCAATGATTACTAAATCCCCTTAAAGTCCACAATATTCCCTCAAATCCCGGGAGAAATGATGACTTCCATGCAGAGTTGGTCCGTACGGACCTCTTTGCATGCAAGATGGTCCGTACGGACCTTATTGCTCAGGGAACATCATCATTCCCAAATATTCTCCATCATTGCAGATTCCCTCAAATCGAGGAAATCCAAAATTCTGGATAACCAAGAAGGTCCGTACGGACCTCTTTGCTCGAAATTTTTACTATAAATAGAGGGCTCCCCCTCCTCATTTTTACACCTCCCACTTCTCTCTTCCTCCCTAAGCCTTCTGGCTCCCCTTCTACGACCTTTCGAGGCATTCCCGGCCCCTTCGGATCCTTAGAGGCCTTCCGAGCCCCCTCGAGGTGCTCAGAAGCCTCTCAGCGCTCCCGAGACGCTCCCGCGCCGCCCGAGGCACTCTCGAGGTACTACTGAGGCCCCTCGTGGTACTCAGAGGCCTTGCACAGTCTTTCCACGGTGTCCGGCTCTTTCAGAGTCAAGCCGGCGATCCCAAACCTTGCCGAACCTGCCCAGAATCCAACCAGCGATTCCAACGCACGCCGAACCTGCGCAGTGATCCAGACGATCCCCACGCACGCCGAACCTCGCCCCGACGCAGCCTACAACCTCAACTCACGCCGAAACTCGTCGCGGACAACCGGCATCCCAAGCAATCCGGACGCTACTCAGACCTCAAACACTATTCCCCTGCGGAAGACAGACACGAACCAACATTGGTAAGGCTTCCTTCCTATTCTATTTCAATACATTTCAATACAATGTAGACATCAGATACAGCATGCATTTTTAAAAGCACACACACACACACAACTTTTTAAAGGATATTAGGGGTATCAGAAAGACTCGTTTTACGAGGCGACTCGGAGTGAGCTCTAATATTCTAATATTCTCTTCCCGAGGAGTCATCGACCTCAGAACTCAAAATCTCATCACACAAAAACAGAGTTTAAAATTTATCTTTAAGCGATGCCCTTTTTCAATGTTTTGGGCTTAATAAAAACGGCGTGGCGACTCTACAAATGCGAAAACAAACGGCGAGACACCTCCAGCGCGAAAGATGCCGGATGCGGGCGCGAGGCCTTTCTCGGATCAGGGCTATTTCGATTAGCGACTCTGTGAGGAACATTTTGTTTTAAAAACTTTTAAACAAAACAAAAGATTTTTAAAACAATGATGAGGGTCAAACTTTCATTTTACCCCTTCCTTTAAGCATTGTGTGTGTGTGCACGTGCTTCGTTTTTATTTTACAAAAAAAAAATAAAAATACAAAAAAAAATGCATCAATATACATATGTGCATACATTTAAAATTCTTCAAAAATTTCTATTTTACTCGGAAAAAGAATTTTAGAGACCGCACACTCTACGCGCTTCTGCCTCGGTTACACCGCTCTACTCTGCTTCTTTGCCTCGGGTACACCGCACACTATGCGCACTTCTTTGCCTCGGATACACTGCACACTACAACCCTTAACCGGAGTGGTCTCGGTTGCGATCCGTTTGGTCTTCCCTAGGCCTCTTGGCGCGCACGGGATCATTCCAAACATCCCATCCTAGCCAGCGTCAACCACACGTTTGAGTCTTGAGTCACACTCTGTCCGGACTCGGTTGGTTTTACCCGGTTCGTGTCATACGGCTGGATACATATACCATGCAGGCCATTTTACGAGTCAAGGCTCGGAACTCAAGATCCCTTGCGCAAGCAAAGCGATGAAAGGTCATGCTAAAATCTTGACTGATCTTGATTTCGAAGCTACACCCGAACGATGTTCCGTCCGGATATACATCCATGCTTGCATGACACCATGTCATCACGCCTTTGATACGTCGGCCATGACGATATGACCCGGCCAACGCCTAACGTCACGGATCCCTTGCGCAAGCAAGCAAGAAGAGGTCATGCCGAACTCTTGACTGATCTTGACTCGGTGGCGGCTCGGTTCACGATTCACATGGCTAACGCATCAAAACGAACATGGCAGGCTCGGTCCTTAGGTTCGATTTTTCTTTTAGGCCGGTGGAAACCGCTTGCACTATAGGACCCTCGCACAGGGCTGTCCACCACTGGGATGTCGAAATACGGGTGCAAAACGAGGGGCTTATAGCCGCACGGATGGTCTCCACCCGGGATCTAGCATAGTTGCGAAAAAGAAGAGCAATCTTTTCCAACCTACCTAGGATTACGAGAAAACATGTTTTAAGTAAATTAAAACAACAAAAAAAAATCAAAAATAAAAGAAACGGAAACCGCATGCCACGTGAGCTTTCCCCTTTTATCCCGTTAGGCCATTCCGTGTCTAAACCTTGCCCGTCACCCCCTCCGGCTAACAGAGTGGTCGAGAGTACCCGGGAACCGTCTCCCGATGTCAAAACAGCAAGGTCCTACCTCCTTCCCGGCTCTATCACCGGGACGGTCAGTCAAATCCCATGGCCAAGTCGGTGGATAACAAGGATGAGAACGGGACCTTACCCCCAAGAAATTTCCCAATGCCTTTGGAAGAAGTTTGGCGAGGTCCTCATGGCTATTGAGAAACGTCAAGGTGAGCAACAAGCCTGGATCGAAGGTGCCATGCACCACTTCGGAACCTTAGCCACCCAACTACACAGGGCTTCCCAAGCCATGGCGCTCCTACGGCCTCTAACATCTCTCATTGTCTCCCGAGAAGTCAGCTGTTACCCTCGTACGAGCCATGCGGTTATGACGTAAGACCACAAGACCTTCCGGAGGAAAGCTTGCCCATCCGGCCTCACGAGGTCCCGGTACCACCGCCGAACAACGAACACATGCGGGTGGGACGTGCGATTGCGGTGCTTGTGCGGAAATGGAATTCCGGGATGCAATGAACGAGGGCCGTCCTCGACGAAAGAAGAAGCTATCTTCTCAACAAAAGCTGAAAAAGAGGTATGAATCTGAGTGATCCCACAGTCGGAACCCTTGGAGAACCCTCGGGAAAGTTTGACTACTATGTCATCTACTCCGAGCAAACCTCCCGGCCCTAGTTACGCACGGGGCCACGGCAATGTTTGCTCCATGATCAGTGGGACGAGCTTCGCACCGCCAAAGGCCCGAAGGTCAGGATAATCCAACCCCTGTCTTGGGAAGATCTCAAAGCCACTATTGATGCTTGATAAAAGCCATGACGGTGAGCAGTGAAATGCGCGGTGCGGCCTTACGCCAATCGGGCTCCTCCCACTCCAGAAGCGGGAGAGACAAGCAAAACCATAAGTCCGAGGTGAATGTTACGACACGTTCGGTCCCGGTGAATCCTCCACGGACGGACAAAGGCCGGCCATACACGAGCCACGAATGGAAAAGGGCCTACGCCAAAGAAAGTGAAACCTTGGACCCAAAGGTTGAAGATCCTGTCTTGACACGGCTCAGCGCACTCGGGCTAACATCTCACTCTGGTCCTTACTCACTTCATCTTACCGCACAAGCTCAAGTTGGAAGAAAGCCTGGCCCGAGACTATGGTTCCCATCACGGTGACACACGATGAAGCGGTTCGAGATGATTGGCAACGTCAATTACGGCAATATCATCACCTTCACGAGCTCGATCTTCCAAAATTTGGGGCGACCACAACGAGCCTCTCTACATAGGTTCAAGCTGGACGAGCGCCGTCTCCCTCGGGTGTTGGTAGATGGGGGATCATCCATGAACGTCCTTCCGGCCAAAATGATGGATTTGCTAGGGATCAAAGCAAGCGATCTAAAACCCTCGACTCGAGCAATCAAGGCATACGACTCAACATCCCGCCCGAGTCTTGGGAATAGCCACCTTGAACCTTTGGTTTGGAAAACAAATGGTCCCGACAGGACTTCCAAGTCATCGACATCCCGATCACATTCACTGCCATTTTGGGACGCCCTTGGCTACATCGAGATCAATGGGGTGGCATCCACTCTCCATCGGTGCGTAAAGTTCGTCCAAGGAACAGATATGACCATCATCTACGGCGACGGCATAGTCACCGAAAAGGACCGATACCAACGGCGTCTTGGTCTTAGAAATCAAACCCGACGATGATGGCATGATGCTAACGGGGTTCACCATCGAAAGCCCAAAAGCCCAAGTGTGCCACATAGACACGCCTTTGATTTGGGACAAGATCCACTCCCCGATGAAAATGATGAAGCACATGAACTACATCCGGGGCTCGGTTTGGGAAAACGCCATCGGGCACTCAACGGATCATCAATATCAAAGAACAGAATACCTGCACGGCACAGGATACTCTCCTACTCCCGAACACATTGCGGAGGACAAGCGAGCTGCACGTAAACGCTCCACGAGATAACAAAAGAGGCTTGCACGCAATCTCCGATCTTCGTCCTTACGGCTTCGACATGACCAAGTACTTCACAAGGAAGGTCGGCAACTTGGAAGAAGATCCGAGAAAAGGGAACAGAGGCGATCGGCGCCAAACAAAGGCGGCCGACAACCATGGACAAGCTCCAGGCGGGAACTGGCAAGATTCGGAGGCCTCAAGCCAAATCCTGTCCGAAGAGCATTCCTCGACACACCGCCCTGTCGGGATCCACAACCACCACTATTCACAATGAATTTTGGTTCGGGAAAACCCCTCTTTGGCGGAAGAATTCGAAAAACTCTCTGTCAACACTCCTGCCTTCAACAAGCGGGACGAGTACGCATTCGAGCTAGCAATGCCCAAGACAAAAGCAAGAGACTCCGCGAGACGATGCTTGGGACGAACCACTGCTCCACACCTTTCTTCAAAGAAGAAATCGAGATGCCGGATCTAATCGATTTTGTTTCGATAACTCTGTGATAGCAATGATCGGGAACGGTGACATAAAGCCTTTCAAGCCCCATCTCCTATCAAGCTCATTTGCCACTCAATAACGGGCCACCTTCTCGGACCTCTGCCCGAAAGGACATGATCGAACAACTTGGTCGACCCCTCGAGTCCTAGAGTCTAGTGTCAAAACTCATCCTGAGTCCATTAGCTTTGAATTTGAGTCTCTCGAGTCATCGATGGCCTCGCGCCCGAAGATTACGAACTCATTGCCAATAATGTATTCCCGTATGCTCTTAATGAATGCTTCGATCTTTAGAGTATCCTCTCATTGCATCTTTAACAAGCGATAAATTAACTAACACACAAACGGTTAATAACGATTCACTTGATAAAGAAGCGGACACATTAAGCGAACAATACATTAAGCACATCTTTAAGCATGTTGTCAAACGAGAGAAAAACCGGGCCCAAGTTTGCCGAGGAGGTTTTAACCAAAGTGAATTTGGGAACTGGCTGAAGAGCCGAAAGAGACGCAAATCGGAAGTTTCTTCAAGGCACGAGCAAGGCGCATTGGCTTGCACTTTGCCCAGAAAGAATTCGTGGATGTGTTCGCTTGGTCTTACCGAGACATGCCCGGATTAGATCCTAACATTGTAGAGCACCGGATCCCCTTGAATCCCGAGGCTAAGCCCATCAAGCAAAAGCTACGCCGAATCAAGCCGAGAATGGTCTTTACAAGTCAAAGAGGAGATCGAAAAAATGCTCCGCGTCGGCTTCATCGGGGTGATCGAGTACCCCACATGGCTCTCTAATATCGTCACGGTCACCAAGGCCAATGGAAAAGTACGGCATTGCGTGGACTTAGAGATCTCAACAAAGCAAGTCCCAAGGACGATTTTCCACTACCCAACATCGACATGTTGGTAGACACTCTGACCAATTTCGAAGTCAAGTCCTTCGTGGACGGTTTTGCCGGTTACAATCGGATCAAGATGGCCGAAGAAGATCAAGAAAAGACTGGCTTTCACAACCCCACTGGGAACCTCTTTGCTACACGGTAATGCCGTTCGGGACTAAAGAACGGCCCAGGGCTACCTACCAACGGGCAAAGAACCGCCCTCTTCCACGATATGATCCACAAAGAGATCGAAGTGTACGTCGATGACATGATCGTCCACTCCAAGGGATCGGACGGACAACACCTCACGGACACTGAGAAAATTCTTCAATCGCCTCAGAAAACACTCAATGAGGCTTAACCACGCCAAATGCACATTTGGGGTTAGCGAGAGCAAGGTTTTGGGATACGTAGTCACTTAGAGAGGCATCGAGGTGGATCCTCAAAAGATCAAGGCTATCATCGAAATGAGACCACCGCAAACTCGAGACGGAGGTGAAAAGCTTCATGGGCCGCACATGATATATCGGCCGTCGTCCAACCAATTGACCTCTATGTGCGAGCCAATCTTCAAGGTGATGAAGAAGAACGCCGAGCATCGAATGGAACTCGAATGCCAAGATGCCTTTGAAAAAATAAAAGCATACCTTGTGAGTCCTCCGATTCTCTGTCCTCCCACGAGGAAAAGCCACTGTTGCTATACCTAGCGTGGCCAGACACCGCGGTTGGAGCCATGCTCTGTCAAGAAAAGAAAGAGTCACGGGTCGAAAACGCCATCTACTTCGTCGGTCGAAAGTTTCAAGGCGACGAACTCAATTACTCGGCCCTCGAGAAAACCTGCGCGGCTACGGTATGGGTTGTCGGGAAACTACGGCACTACATGCGGTCGCACACGTACACTTGGTTTCCAAAATGGACCCGGTCAGTACCTCTTCGACAAACCATCTCTGTCAATGAGGCTCGCCAAATGGTCTTTCTTCTGGCGGAATTTGACATCAAGTACGTAAACCAAAAAAAATCAATCGGGACGGGCCGTGGTGAACAAGCGGTGATTTCCCAACCGGCGAGGCTCGAGGCCACGAACCACAATTTCCGGACGAGGGAATCTTCGCAATCGAAGGCGAAAACCGATGGCAACTATTCTTTGACGGAGCGGCCAACCAAAAGGAAACGGCATCGGTATGCTCTTGAGTGGATCCCAAAGGGACGAGCACACCCCAATTGCTATAAAGCTCAATTTCGAGGTAACCAACAATGCGCCGAATATGAAGCTGCTTATTTCTTGGACTACAAGCCGCACTCGAGAGGAATGTCCGAAACTTCGAAGTTTATGGGGACTCGGCCTTGATCATCAACCAAGTCTCCAACAAGTGGAAAACCATAGACCGGGCTTGCAAAAATACCATGCTCTGCATAGAGGACCT
This sequence comes from Adenophora triphylla var. japonica, assembly GCA_022495995.1. NCBI lineage: Eukaryota > Viridiplantae > Streptophyta > Magnoliopsida > Asterales > Campanulaceae > Adenophora > Adenophora triphylla. Next base: position 280,430 of record JAFEMH010002903.1, read on the forward strand.
CATCACACAATTCGAAGAGGTCACCTTCCATTACTTGCCAAGAGGCCGAAACAGGTTTGCAGATGCCTTAGCCACCTTGGCCTCCCTTGTGGAAATCCACGAAGGAAAAGCAATCAAACCCTTCAAAGTCGGACGAAAGGAAATTCACGCCATCTTGTTGTGAGATCGAACTGAGGACCTAAGCCCGTCAACGAGCCATGGTATAACCCGGATCTCCCAATACCTCAAGAACGGGAAACCACCTTCATGAACAAGGAAGACCCACACACGAAGGGATCAAAACCAAGAGCATCATGGCCCTAAAACGCCTCGCCTCTCACTTCGTCATCCTCGGGGACATGTTATACAAGAAACGCTACCATGGGCCACTCTACTGTTTGCGTCGGCCAAGAAGAAGCAAGCAAGTTCATGAGCACGAAGTCCACAATGGGGCTTGCGGTCCCCACATGAACGCCGAGCCACGATGCAAATCATTCTCGGGATGGGCTACTCTTGGATCTCCGTGGAGGCGGTGCATCCGCTTTGTCCGAAGGCTGCGACAAGTGCCAGCCGGTTCTCCAACCTCAATCATCTCGCCACCCCACGATCTCTCTTGCATGACTACACCTTGGCCCTTTGCCACTCGGGAATTGACGTCATCGGGAAAATCGCTCCGCCGAGCGGCAACGGTCACGAGTTCATCTTAGTAGCCATCGACTACTTCACCAAATGGGTCGAAGCGCAAGTCCTACAAGGTACTCACCTCCGAGAAGGTCGCGCATTTCCTCAAGGAAAACATCATACGATACGGCATCCCAAATGAGGTCATATCAGGACAACGGCTCACACTTCGAAGGGGAATTTGACGAGGCTGGCTGAATTCAAGATCACACGCCACAAATCTTCTCCCTACCGGCCACAAACAAACGGCGCCGTGGAAGCGGCAAACAAAACCCTCGAACGGATCATCAGAAAAATGACCATCCGAGGACGAGATTGGCCCGAGAAGCTGCACCTTGCACTTTGGGGCTACCGCACATCCAGTCGGAAACGACCACGGGAGAAACCCCATTTGCCACGACATACGGGATGGAAGCCGGTCCTTCCCATCGAGTGGAAATTCCCTCACTCCGAGTCTTTGCTGGAAAATGACATCAACGAAGTCGGAATGGCTCCGAAGCCGACATGACGAATTGGCTCACGCTAGACGAGCGACGACTAAAGGCCATGGAACACGTCAGAGCCTATCAAAGCGGGATGGCTAGAGCTTTCGACAAGAAAGTCAAATCCCAGACATCGGGGAAGGTGACCTTGTACTCAAAGAAAAGCCTCCCACTCGAACCAACCCCTTTGGGAAAATGGGAACCCACTTGGATCGGCCCTTACGTGGTTCAAAGATCTTCTCCGGAGGCGCCATGAAGCTAACGGACCTAGAGCGGCAATCCCTTCATGAATCCAGTCAACGGAAGCAAACTTCGCGAGATACTTCGCCCTGAAGAAGAACAAGCTGTGCATCTCTTGGCACTCCATGTAGTGTCGAACTACGCAGACTGAGCCCTCTAGTCAGGAGGAACGTAGGCAACCTTAATTGGTCCTGTCTAAAAATACACAAAAAGTCAAAAGTTTGAATGTCAACCAAGACCTCCATCAAGCTCCGCACTTTTCAAGAACACGCCCCAGCGAGTCACCTTGACCAAGTCAAACGACGGCGGCAACATCAAAGGACATCCGAGGGTCACTCGGCATCAAGCGACCGACTCATGTCCCTACTTCCAAGCCGGGGGCTTGTCTTCGCCCTCACGCGCTTCAAAAAAAAAAAAAAAAAAAAAAAGAGAGCTCGAGCAAGGAGCTCACAAAAAATAAAAAAAAAAAAAAAAAAAAAAAAGAAGCTCAAAAAAGCTCAGGCCGCGAAATTGAGGTCAAGAGCCGACGCCAACAAAAGGCAAGGAAGCAACGAGAAAAAGACCGTCAAAACAACTTGTTCGGGGAGCATTCAACCTCTCGGCCAAGCACTGAGGCCTCGTAGCAGGGTGGATTGCCGTCGGGGCCTGGTGCCGTCTGGTCCGCGGATCTGTGAAAAGTCAAAGATGGACGCCGACGAAAGTGCACAATGTAAAGCAGAGGCAAACAAAAGATCTTGCGTCTCGACAAAGCTTTAAAAGTAAATCACAAATCACTAACGGTTACAACATTTCTTGATGAGTTCAAGCACGGTCTACTCTCGAGTTCACAACATGCTAAAAGACGGCTTAATACATTTAACTAATAATGTGTTTGCAATGCAATGAGTGGATACCTAGGAGGTCATTCCGCGCCATCTCGCGCTTGTCCCTCGCCATTCTTTCCTTTCTTCCTCGTCCCCGGCGAGTCCTCTTTCGCTCCACGTAGAACCAACTCTGCGTCTCTCGGTCAGAGATCGGGGTCCTCCCCGTAGAGTCAAACAATCCGTAGCTCTCGGGGCTTCATTCGCAGTGCTTCGGCTCGGATCTCCTCCCCGCGAGTACGTAAAGAGGACCTCTCCTGTTCGGTCGGTCAACTCTAGTCTCGTAGTCAAACAAAGTGTCTCCGTCACATCGAAGGGTCGGACCGAGGCTTGGCACTCCTAAGAGCAATAGGCTAGCTACTTGTGGGTCCCGGAATCGCTGCCCACGCACGCTCTCGAGACCACTTGGGACCTTAACACGTTTGCTCATACCCAAAGCCGGATGCGAGTCGTCAACACAACGCTCCCCCGACGCCTAAGGAGTACCACGGGAGGGAAGCGGGAATACTTCCATACCTCGTGACAATACAAGAAGGCACTGGGGCCGCATACAAAGAGGAACTACCTCCGCAAAGTAGCAAAGTCATCCCAGCCCATAACAAAGACTCTCAGTTTACCCCAAGCTGCTTAGGAAACAAGCGACGGAATATAGAAGGAGGACCAAGACAAGCACCTGGAACTCGACAACGTAGGACCCTTCTGCCAAGATCCTCCTAGTCTCAATCCTCCAAAGTCTTGGAACCTACCGGCGGATCGTGCGTGCAGCTGTGCCATCCATCTCTCAGTAGATGATCCATATCCAACACAAGAGGTCGGCGAGCAAATGACCACGGGCTAAACGACGTCGGAGCCTCGGGCATGGCACTGAAGTCTCTCGCAACCACAAGGTGAGCAAAGCGGGGCTTCCCCCTCTCATAAAACGATCCCCGGTCGCCGGGCGGTCGATACCATGAAGAGTCTCCCCAGAAGACCAACGGGACAATATCCTCTCCAGGCTCTGCGAGTGCCCTACCACATCTAGCAAAGCGCCATCACAAATGCCAGGGAACCGAGCCAGAAAAAAGCGTCGCCGTATCACGCGCAAGGCAAATACATCCCAAGAGACGTCACTCTAATCATCAACCATGAACCGCTCCCGGCAAGCAGAAATGTCGATATGCCCCGAATCAAGGATCATGCCCTGCACTTCTTCCAACGAAGTACGAAGAAAGTCTACGCAAGCTTCACGCTCACCGCATGACACCGCTTGAAGGAAGCGAGATGGCCTCCACCTCCAGGTCCTCCAATCAAAGCCCGAAAATCCTCAAAGGTGGGCACCATTTCATTGTAGGAGAAATACACGTGCCTCCTAACATCCCAGGGAACTTCGCGGCGGCCAACAAATCCCAATCGGAACCAACTCCTTAAAAGACTAAACCGAGCAAAGACGAAACCTTACCTCGAAAGCCCGTCTCGATGCCTCATAAATGGCGCCGCATCCACGTTTTCAACCGCTCGAGGAAGTGTGCTTGCCTCTCCTGCGAAAGCCTCGGCAAAATTCTAGGGACATACGAAGAATCCATGGCAAAAATGGAGGTTCCTAGAGAAAATGGGGAAGAAAGCTCGAAAATGGGCGCAAATGGGGAAATGAGGAAGAACCGAGCCTTGGAAAGCATTTATGTCCTTCCCAGCAAGGTTGGTCCGTACGGACCTCTTTGCATGCTAAGTATGTCCGTACGGACCTCTTGCAAATGAGAACCCATTTCCCGGAAAGCAAGTACAAAAACCCACTTTGTCCTCGGCAAAACCTTGCTCCAAAGACCAGGTCAAACACTCGCCAAAGCCATTTCCGCAAACCAACACTACCCACATAAAGCACTCTCGACTCCACGTGGCATGTACAAAAATAAAAAAATAATAATAGCAACAATTTCTAGGACAATTCCTAAATCACAAAAATAAATGACATTACATCTTAAAATAAAATACTTTTGTTGCCATGCAAATACATGTGTTTTATTACAGTACCAAAAAATGTCTCGTTGCTAAACAAAAAAAAGAGAGGGATATGAAAGAGGGAAAGCAAATGAATACTACTCGAATCCTCATCATCATCCTGTCTTCCTCGTAGTCTGAGCTCATCCGTCAAACATCGCCGAGACATAGCGGGTACGCGCCAACTGCGAGTCACCCCGCGGATCCACCTATCCACAGGGCTGCTTGAGAAAGCACTCGGAAAAACCTAAAAGCCTTTTCAACCTGGACAAAACAAACGAAGAAGGCTCGGTGCAAAGACAATAGAGAAATATAATGACGGAGAGCTAAATCAAAAAATGAAGCACTCATTACCTCCAGAGGGCAAAGTCCAAACGGGGCTGCTGAACAGCAGGCCTTGCCCAGGCTAAACCTGGGCCTAAGGAGAAGTAGAGCTCGGCCCGAGCACCGCCTGCGCCCCCAGCGATAATCGCAATGTCAGCGAGACCACTATCTGGCAAGACGGGGTGCAAGGCTCTCCCGGCGGAGCTCAGGAGGTCATGCAGTCGCGTGGTTCGAGAACAAAGTCTCGGACAGTGTGCAGATGGACAAAGAAGGAGCGCGCCCAAGCGCTCCAGCTGTGCATTGCGGCAGGTACAGGACTTCGATGGGCCTCCTACCGGCGCGTGATCCTCGTCATTCTACGTGTTGTATTTGTCAGACAAGATCCTCGAGCTGCGAGGAGCTGCGAGCAGGCTCAAAGCCAGGCTCGGTCTACACCAGTCACGAGATCATATCTCTCCACCGCAGGCTCCTCTCCATTGAAAGGAAAGCCTGTGACACAGCAAAGCAAAATCGGTGGGCGTGTTCCATCGGCCTGTGCTCGCCCATTTCAGGCTCGGAGTGGAAGGTGTGGGTGGTATCCCGGCCATCGTAAAGGCCTGTGAAGACCCGCTTGAGAACAACACTCTTGTTCTTCCTTCGTGTCAGTTACACTCCGGCCCGGGTTCTCAGCCTGCGAGGGCACACCTAGGCCGTAAGCATAAACCCGACCTCGGGGGACTCGGCTCTACCGCCCACGGAAATACTGTAGCTCCAGGCACACAGTGTGCCGCTGCAGCTCCTGGACGTGCTCGAGCGATCCCAAGTGCCTTCATCCTTCTTGGCCTTCCTGCCGTAAGCTCCCGCATCCCTGCGAGGTAAACACAAGAAGGTACGTCAATCACGGTACTCCAATATAAAGGCACATATAACCGAGTCTACAAACACCACGGCACATATTGCACATAATTTTCTACACTCATTATACATTATAATTGTAATTTTCCATGTAACCCCGTCACAAAACACGCACACGGCTTTAATGCACATACTTTTCACATATCAAAGGTACAGTATAATTTCTCCATGCGATCCGTCACTAAAACACTACAGACCTTTAACAGCGAGTATACATCTTTTCTCAAGAAGAGCAAAGAGGGGGGGGATTAAACCCTACACTCACACATTTTCACAAGAAAATCCGTCCAAACACGGCCACATATTGCACATATTTTCCCCCCCCACAAGTCCGCTCACCCAAAAACACGGCATTACACACTATACTAGCACATTCTCAAAAGAAAATCCGTCCCAACACGGCACACACTTTCACATATAGCCTGGCTCACAAAACACTCGCGCCACGGAGTCTCACTATTTTTGCACAAAAATTATCACTACACGATAATTTTCTCATAATGTCACATACACCTTAAATAGCATAAATACGGTACAAAACAACAAAGTACATGCAATTCACTAGATAGGCACTTTATTTTCTGTAATAAAGAGCTAATCTACACATTTACTCACACAAAATACACATACCCACAATTTTTACATGCTCCATTTTCAACAATTCATCAAGAATTTCACAAAAAAAAAGGCATAAAATAATAACAAAAAAATTCAAAATGCGAAAAACTAAAACCTGGTTCTTAAAGCATTCAAAAATTCGAGCGATGGAATCAAAACGCGGAACAGATTTCTTACCTCCCCAACGTTCATGGAGGCGATCGACATTATAACCTGTCAGGTTCTGGATACAAAACATCCGGGTTCTCTCGAAGATGAGCACCTTAACGAGGTCCAATTTCCTTTGAAGCCTCCATTCATTCGTCAACAACCACCTCTTTGGCTAACGTTGACGGACAGACTCCTTCGAGATCCCAGCCCGACTGACATGGCAAGAAATTCCAAGCAAAAAATTTTTGATTTTGGTTGCTAACAACTCTGGAGAATTTTTTCTCTCTACTCTCTCGCACAGTTCACATAAACTCGGAAAAATGAGGGGAAGAAGGAAACGGGAAAGGGCCTCTAGATTTAAAGCACAGTCCAACCACAGAGCTAGTAAAAAACCCAGAGGGTGGTCCGTACGGACCTCTTTGCAACCCGGAGGTTGGTCCGTGCGGACCTTCTTTGCGAGGGTGGCCAAATTACTTTCACCCGCCTTATAATCTTTGCCCCGGCTGTCCTAAGGCCTTTTTCCGGCAAATCCAGGTGCGAGATTGGTCCATGGTCCTAACCCTTCAAATCGATCCCCTACTGGGGAAGCGTAAGACCGGACCTCCGCCCACTTCAACGGCAAATCAACCATCGGGCCATCAAACGTAGGCCCAAGATCTCGCCGGCTCAGCAATTCGCCCAGTTGAACTCAGCCGCCATTCAAGCGGTATCAATTCAAGAAGGAGCCCGATACCTCCCGGCCACCGACATTATATCAAGGCGCAAGACGCCTCAAGCATTTCAAACGTCACCCATACGACATGCGACCGACTCACCGAAGGTCCGAAGTCATTCTTCCCAACGCGAGTAGGGCCCTTTGCTGTGGTGCATAAATCTGACAATCGCAGCGGCGAGTCGGATGTAAGCCCGAATCTCAGCCACGCCTCGCGCGGCAACGCAAGCACCTGAGGCCATCAAAGTAAGCCAGGGCTCACTCCCCCCAACTAAGTCAAAGGGAAGTCATGTGAAGGCGCATATCCCAGCAAACTGCGACCATCATCCTTGCCCACTTTCCAACTGGCAAAACAAGACGCGAAGGAGCCAACACCTCAGAGTCACAAGTCCCATGAGCACGAAGCGCCTCCCAAACGCCAAACGGTGAAGCAATTCATCTGGCCATCATCATCTTGCTTCAGCTCAATCTGGCATATTCGAAAGCACCGGCGGTCATCGTAAGTCCCGACCTTCCACATCCAACATGCAAAAAGCTGAATGACATCCGCCTCTCGAAGCCTCTCGGCCAGCCTTCGGCGCTCCAGCGCTGCACAGTTAGAAGACGGCTTAGTCCTCGCGCATTACATCCCACTGACCGCCGCCAACGGATAATGATTCAAAGTCCTCAGAGCGTGGCACCCAACCGCAGTCAGAAGACGATTCAAGTCCTCGCATGACTATCTCTCCTGGCCCCTAAGGCCACTAAACCAGATTAGGACAGTAAATCGTAAAACTTCCATCCAAGGGATCGCCGCACGTTCCAATCACCCATTTCCATCTGGTCACCCAGAGCGCCACCACGTTCCTTATCACCGGCTCCTATACGGTCACCCGGAGCCGCCACGCACGTCCTTATCACCGACGACTATCCTCGGTCACCCAGACGCCACCACGTTCACTAGCGTCACCGACCGCATTATGCGGCCACCCCTGCCGCTGCCACCACGTCTCTATCAATGACGACACGGCCACCCAGACGCCACGGCGGCTATACGGTTGAAACGGGGCTACGCCAGAGGCGCCACCACGTCGCATCTATCACCGACTCCATCTGATGCAGGCCACCCGAGGCGCCACCACCAGTCCTTATCACCCCGACCTATCGGCGGCTACTCCCAGACGCTTACCATCGCTCCTTATCTTACCGAACTTTATCACGGTGCCACCCAGACGCTAACATGCCGCGTCCACACATTACCTTTACCTATACGGCTTACCTGTGACGCTACCGGGTCCTTATTTCTCGCGCTATACGGTCAACCAGGCAATACTGCGACGTTCTATCACCGACGCATGTTATCTGGCACAGCCGCCGCCCCACGTCACGCTCTCATTTATCCGGCACCTATACGGTCACCAGGACGCCACCACGTTCCTTTATCACCGACCTGGCGGTCGCCGGGGCGCCACCAGACGCCCTCGCGCCCTATCACCGACATCTGACGCCGGGAAGCCTGTGACGCCCACGCACGTTCACATTTGACCCAGAGCTGGCTGGTCACCCCCCGGAGACGCCACCACGTCCTTATCACCGACTATACGGTCGCACCTGTGACGCCACGCGCCCTTATCACCGACCCAGGCGGCCATGCCCGACGCCACCACGTCCTTATCAGCCGCCACCTCAGCCTGATCAGGCTGGGACGCCACCACGTGCTTATCACCGACTCATACGGTCGCGGGACAACGTCCTCAGAGCTATCTCACCGACTGTGCGCAGACGCCACCACGTCCTTATCACCGACCTATACGGTCGCCAGACGCCACCACGTCCTTATCACCCGACCTATACGGTCACGTGGCACGCCGCCGCCGCGTCCTCACATTTGACCTATACGGTCACCCAGGACGCCACCACGCCCTTATCACCGACCTATGCCAGTGTTAGGACGCCACCACGTCCGCACACCGACCTATATTTGCCAACCTGCGGCGTGGCACCACGTCCTTTATCACCGACCTATACGGTCACCCGGCGCCGCACGTCCTATCACCGACCTATCACAGGTCACCCGGAAGGCCGCCCACGTCCTCACATTTCCGACCTATACACCCGGGACGCCACCACGTCCTCACCGACCTATACGGTCACCTTGGACGCCACCACGTCCTTATCACCCTGACCTATACGGTCACCTGAGACGCCGCCACGTCATCATCGACCTATCACGGTCACCCAGAGCCTACGCACCACCTATAATTCTGCCGACGTCTATCACGGTCACCCTCAGACGCCACCACGTCCTTATCACCGACCTATACGGTCACCCGGACGCCACCGTCGCGCATCACCTGATGCGGTCACCCGGACGGGCCACGTCTTTGCGCACCGACCTATACGGTCGGGCCACCACGTCCTTATCCCAGGAACCTATCGGTCGCCCCCGGGCGCCACCACGTCCTTATCACCGACCTATACGGTCGCAGGACACCACCACGTCCTTATCAAGCGACCTCGGCGGTCACTTGCTGACACTTCGGAGGCACCACCGCGCCCGCATTCGCTCCACTCGATTTCACGACCTCTCGAACTACGACCAGGCTTGATTCCCGCCGGGGATACGTAGGAATCCCTATCACGGGGTCCGACCATCGACCTAAACGGTCACTCAGGGACACCTTATCCAGCGACCTCGGCGGTCACCTGACACTCGAGGGCACCACCACGGTCACTTCCTCTCCCGACGACGCTTGAGTTAGGATACGTAGGAATCTTATCGGCGACCCGGCCAGTCCTTTTCACCCTCATACCTAAGTGATCCAGGTCGTCGAGGGCTTACTGTAAGTACCCCAATCTGGATCACTCCCTTTCAAACACAGGGAAACACCGCGAGGACTCATCCACGCGAGGTCTCGGCACTCAAAACCTCTCAAAACCCTCTCAAACCCCCAACCAAACCAAGGGAGGAGCCTTTGCAGGATAAAGGGACAAAAGGACCTTTTGGGAATTTTCGAGGAAATCGAAAAGCAATTAAGGTCCGTACGGACCTCTTTGTTTTCAATGATTACTAAATCCCCTTAAAGTCCACAATATTCCCTCAAATCCAGGGAGAAATGATGACTTCCATGCGGAGTTGGTCCGTGCGGACACTCTTTGCATGCAAGATGGTCGTACGGACCTTATTGCTTTCAGGGAACATCATCATTCCCAAATATTCTCCATCATTGCGGATTCCCTCAAATCGAGGAAATCCAAAATTACGGATAACCAAGAAGGTCCGTACGGACCTCTTTGCTCCGAAATTTTTACTATAAATAGAGGAGCTCCCCCTCCTCATTTTTACACCTCCCACTTCTCTCTTCCTCCCTAAGCCTTACATGGCTCCCCTTCTAAGACCTTTCGAGGCATTCCCGGCCCCTTCGGATCCTTAGAGGCCTTGAAAGCCCCCTCGAGGTGCTCAGAAGCCTCTCAGCGCTCGAGACGCTCCCGCGCTGCCAGAGGCAGCTCTCGAGGTACTCTGAGGCCCCTCGTGGTACTCAGGAGGCCTTGCACAGTCTTTCCACGGTGTCCGGCTCTTTCCGAGTCAAGCCGGCGATCCCAGGCCTTGCCGAACCTCTGCCGAATCCAACCCAACGATTCCAGCGCACGCAGAACCTGCCAGGCCAGTCAGAAGCGATCCCGCGCACGCGCCGAACCTGCGCTGACGCGACCTACAACCTCGACTCACGCCGAAACTCGTCGCGAGACAGCCGGCATCCCCAGAAGCAAATCCGGAACGCTACTCAGGCCTCAAACACTATTCCCCTGCGGAAGACGGACCGACACGAACCAACATTGGTAAGGCTTCCTTCCTATTCTATTTCAATACATTTCAATCAATACAATGTAGACATCCAGATCGGCATGCATTTTTAAAAGCACACACACACACACAACTTTTAAAGGATATTAGGGGTATCGAAAGACTCGTTTTACGAGGCGACTCGGGTGCGCTCTAATATTCTAATATTCTCTTCCCGAGGAGTCATCGACCTCAGAACTCAAAATCTCGTCACACAAAAACGGTTTAAAATTTATCTTTAAGCGATGCCCTTTTCAATGTTTTGGGCTTAATAAAAACGGCGTGGCGACTCTACAAATGCGAAAACAAACGGCGAGACACCTCCAACGCCTTGAAAGATGCCGGATCTCGGGGCCGCGAGGCCTTTCTCGGATCCGGGCTATTTGGATCCCAGGATCGGAACCCTTGGAGAACCCTCGGGAAAGTTTGACTACTATGTCATCTACTCCGTGACAAACCTCCCGGCCCTAGTTACGCACGGGGCCACGGCAATGTTTGCTCCATGATCAGTGGGACGAGCTTCGCACCGCCAGAAGGCCCGAAGGTCCAGGACAATCCAACCCTGTCTTGGGAAGATCTCAAAGCCACTATTGATGCTTCGGTAAAAGCCATGACGGTGAACGGGTGAAATGCGCGGTCGGCCTTACGCTAATCGGGCTCCCTCCCACTCCCGAAACGGGAGAGACAAGCAAAACCATAAGTCCAGAGGTGAATGTTCGACACGTTCCAGGTCCTCCACGGACGGACAAAAGGCGATCATACACGAGCCACGAATGGAAAAGGGCCTACGCCAAGAAAGCTGAAACCTTGGACCCCGAAGGTTGAAGATCTGTCTTGACACGGCTCAAGCGCACTCGGGCTAACATCTCGCTCTGGTCCTTACTCACTTCATCTTACCCGCACTTTAAGCTCAAGTTGGAAGAAAGCACGGCCCGGACTATGGTTCCCATCACGGTGACACACGATGAAGCGGTTCGGATGATTGGCAACGTCAATTACAATGATATCATCACCTTCACGAGCTCGATCTTCCAAAATTTGGGGCGACCACAACGAGCCTCTGCACTTAACGGTTCAAGCGGATGACGCCGTCTCCCTCGGGTGTTGGTAGATGGGGGATCATCCATGAACGTCCTTCCGGGCCAAAATGATGGATTTCTTTGGGATCAAAGCAGCGATCTAAAACCCTCGACTCGAGGCAATCAAGGCATACGACTCAAGCATCCCGCCGAGTCTTGGGAATAGCCACCTTGAACTTGTGGTTCGGAAAAGCAAATGGTCTGACGGACTTCCAAGTCATCGACATCCCGATCACCTTCACTTTGCCATTTTGGGACGCCCTTGGCTACATCAGACTGGATCAATGGGGTGGCATCTACTCTCCATCAATGCGTAAAGTTCATCCAAGGCAGATCGACCATCATCTACGGCGACGGCATAGTCGGCTGAAAGGGACCAGAGCGCCAACGGCGTCCCGGTTTTAGAGATCAAACACGATGATGACGGCATGATGCTCACGGGGTTCACCATCAAAGCCCAAAGGCCCAAGTGTGCCACATAGACCTACCTTTGATTTGGGACAAGATCCCTCCCCGATGAAAATGATGAAACACATGAACTACATCCGGGGCTCGGTTTGGGAAACGCCATCGGGGCACTCAGCGAGATCATCAATATCAAAGAACAGAATACCATGCATGGCTTGGGATACTCTCCTACTCCCGAACACATTACGGAGGACAAGCGAGCGGCACGAAAACGCTCCACGGATAACAAAGAGGCTTGCACGCAATCTCCGATCTTCGTCCTCTTCTGGCTTCGACATGACCAAGTACTTCCTGAGGAAAGTAGGCAACTTGGAAGAAGATCCGAGAAAAAGGGAGCAGATCGGCGCCAAACAAAGGCGGCCGACAACCATGGACAAGCTCCGGCGAGCACAGCAAGATTCGGAGGCCTCAAGCCAAATCCTGTCAGAAAGAAGCATTCCTCGACACACCGCCCCTGCCCGGGATCCATGACCACCACTATTCACAATGAATTTTGGTTGGAAAACCCCTCTTTGGCGGAAGAATTCGAAAAACTCTCTGTCAACACTCACGCCTTCAACAAGCGGGACGAGTACGCATTCGAGCTAGTAATGCTCAAGGCAAAAAGCAAGAGACTCCGCGAGACGATGCTTGGGACGAACCCTTGCTCCACTGCTCTTCAAAGAAGAAATCGAGATGCCGAGATCTAATCGATTTTGTTTCGATAACTACGTGATAGCAATGATCGGGAACGGTGACACAAAGCCTTTCGAGCCCCGTCTCCTATCAAGCTCATTGCCACTCAATAAGCTGGGCCACCTTCTCCCGGACCACGCCCGGCCAAAAGGACATGATCGAACAACTTGGTCGACCCCTCGAGTCCTAGAGTCTAGTGTCAAAACTCATCTGAGTCCATTAGCTTTGAATTTGAGTCTCTCGAGTCATCGATGGCCTCACGCCGAAAGATTACGAACTCATTGCCAATAATGTATTCCCGTATGCTCTTAATGAATGCTTGATCTTTTCAGAGTATCCTCTCATTGCATCTTTAACAAGCGATAAATTAACTAACACACAAAGCAGTTAATAACGATTCACTTGATAAAGAAGCGGACACATTAAACGAACAATACATTAAGCACATCTTTAAGCATGTTTGTCAAAACGAGAGAAAAACCGGGCCCAAGTTTGCCGGAGGTTTTAACCAAAGTGAATTTGGGAGGCTGGCGAAGAGCCAAAAGAGACGCAAATCGGAAGTTTCTTCACCGGCACGAGCAAGACGCATTGGCGCATTGCTCAAAGAGTTCGTGGATGTGTTCGCTTGGTCTTAGAGACATGCCCGGATTAGATCCTAACATTGTAGAGCACCGGATCCCCTTGAATCCAGAGGCTAAGCCCATCAAGCAAAAGCTACGCCGAATCAAGCCGAGAATGGTCTTTACAAGTCAAAGAGGAGATCGAAAAAATGCTCCGCGTCGGCTTCATCGGGGTGATCAGTACCCCATGGCTCTCCAATATCGTCACGGTCACAAGGCCAATGGAAAAGTCTGTTTGTTGCGTGGACTTAGAGATCTCAACAAAGCAAGTCCCAAGGACGATTTTCCACTACCCAACATCGACATGTTGGTAGACACTTCTGACCAATTTCGAAGTCAAGTCGTTCGTGGACGGTTTTGCCGGTTACAATCGAATCAAGATGGCCGAAGAAGATCAAGAAAAGACGGCTTTCACAACCCCACAGGGAACCCTCTTGCTACGGTAATGCCGTTCGGACTAAAGAACGCTGGGGCTACCTACCAACGGGCGGCAACCGCCCTCTTCCACGATATGATCCACAAAGAGATCGAAGTGTACGTCGATGACATGATCGTTCGCTCGAAGGGATCGGACGGACAACACCTCACGGACTGAGAAAATTCTTCAATCGCCTCCGAAAACACTCAATGAGGCTTAACCACGCCAAATGCACATTTGGGGTTAGCGAGAGCAAGGTTTTGGGATACATGGTCACCGAGAGAGGCATCGAGGTGGATCCTCAAAGATCAAGGCTATCATCGAAATGAGACCACCGCAAACTCGAGACGAGAGGTGAAAAGCTTCGTGGGCCGCACGCAATATATCAGCCGCCGTCAACCAATTGACCTCTATGTGCGAGCCAATCTTCAAGCGATGAAGAAGAACGCCGACATCGAATGGAACTCGGAATGCCAAGATGCCTTTGAAAAATAAAAGCATACCTTGTGAGTCCTCCAGATTCTCTGTCCTCCCCACGAGGAAAAGCCATTTGTTGCTATACCTAGCTGTGACCGACACCGCAGTTGGAGCCATGCTCTGTCAAGAAAAGAAAGAGTCACGGGTCGAAACGCCATCTACTTCGTCGGTCGAAAGTTTCAAGGCGGCGAACTCAATTACTCGGCCCTCGAGAAAACCTGCGCGGCTACTGGTATGGGTTGTCGGGAAACTACGGCACTACATGCGATCGCACACGGTACACTTGGTTTCCAAAATGGACCCGGTCAAGTACCTCTTCGACAAACCATCTCTGTCAATGAGGCTCGCCAAATGGTCTTTCTTCCTGGCGGAATTTGACATCAAGTACGTAAACCAAAAATCAATCAAGGGACGGGCCATGGGTGAACAAGCCCGATTTCCCAAGCGACGAGGCTCGAGGCCACAGAACCACAATTTCCAGACGAGGGAATCTTCGCAATCGAAGCGAAAACCGATGGCAACTATTCTTTGACGGAGCGGCCAACCAAAAGGGAAGCGGCATCGGTATGCTCTTGGTGGATCCCGAGGGCAGGCACACCCCAATTGCTTTATAAAGCTCAATTTCGAGGTAACTTGACAATGCCGCCGAATATGAAGCTGCTTATTTCTTTGGACTACAAGCCGCACTCGAGAGGAATGTCCGAAACTTCGAAGTTTATGGGGACTCGGCCTTGATCATCAACCAAGTCTCCAACAAGTGGAAAACCATAGACCGGGCTTGCAAAAATACCATGCTGCATAGAGGACCTCATCACACAATTCGAAGAGGTCACCTTCCATTACTTGCCAAGAGACCGAAACGAGGTTTGCGGATGCCTTAGCCACCTTGGCCTCCCTTGTGGAAATCCACTGAAGGAAAAGCAATCAAACCCTTCAAAGTCGGACGAAAGGAAATTCCTGCCCTCTTGTTGTGAGATCGAACCGGAACCTAAGCCCGTCAATGAGCCATGGTATAACCGGATCTTCCAATACCTCAAGAACGGGAAACTACCTTCATGAACAAGGAAGACCCACACACGAAGGGGTCAAAACCAAGAGCATCATGGCCCTAAAACGCCTTGCCTCTCACTTCGTCATCCTCGGGGACATGTTATACAAGAAACGCTACCATGGGCCACTCCTACGGCTGCGTCGGCCGGAAGAAGCGAGACAAGTTCATGAGCGAAGTCCACAATGGGGCTTGCGGTCCCCACATGAATGCGAGCCACGATGCAAATCATTCTCGGGATGGGCTACTCTTGGATCTCCATGGAGGCGGATTGCATCCACTTTGTCCGAAGAGCTGCGACAAGTGCCAGCGGTTCTCCAACCTCAATCATCTGCCGCCCCACGATCTCTCTTGCATGACTACACCTTGGCCCTTTGCCACTTGGGGAATTGACGTCATCGGGAAAATCGCTCCGCCCGGGCGACAACGGTCGCGAGTTCATCTTAGTAGCCATCGACTACTTCACGAATGGGTCGAAGCCAAGTCCTACAAGGTACTCACCTCCAAGAAGGTCGCACATTTCCTCAAGGAAAACATCATATGCCGATACGGCATCCCAAATGAGGTCATATCGAGACAACGGCTCACACTTCGAAGGGAATTCGACAGGGCTATTTGGCCCTGAATTCAAGATCACACGTCACAAATCTTCTCCCTACCGGCCACAAACAAACGGCGCCGTGGAAGCGACAAACAAAACCCTCGAACGGATCATCCGAAAAATGACCACCCGAGGACGAGATTGGCCCGAAAAGTTTGCACCTTGCACTTTGGGGCTACCGCACATCAGTCGAACGGCCACGGGAGAAACCCCATTTGCCACGACATACGGGATGGAAGCAGTCCTTCCCATCGAGCTAGAAATTCCCTCACTCCAGTCTTTCTTTGGAAAATGACATCAACGAAGTCGAATGGCTCACGAAGCCGACATGACGAATTGGCTCACGCTAGACGACGACGACTAAAGGCCATGGAACACGTCAGGAGCCTATCAAAGCGAGGATGGCTAGAGCTTTCGACAAGAAAGTCAAATCCCGAGACATCGGGGAAGGTGACCTTGTACTCGAAAAGCCTCCCGCTCGAACCAACCCAGCTGGGAAAATGGGAACCCACTTGGATCGGCCACTTTCGTGGTTCAAAAGATCTTCTCGGAGGCGCCATGAAGCTAACGGACCTAGACGGCAATCCCTTCATGAATCCGAGTCAACGGAAGCAAACTTCGCGAGATACTTCGCACGAAGAAGAACAAGCTGTGCATCTCTTGGCACTCCATGTAGTGTCGAACTACGCGACACTGAGCCACTCTAGTCAGGAGACGTAGGCAACCTTAATTGGTCCGGTCTAAAAATACACAAAAAGTCAAAAGTTTGAATGTCAATCAAGACCTCCATCAAGCTCCGCACTTTTCAAGAACACGCCCCCGGCGAGTCACCTTGACCAAGTCGAACGACGGCGGCAACATCGAAAAAGGACATCAGGGTCGCTCGGCATCAAAGCGGCGGCTCATGTCTACTTCCAAGCCGGGGGCTTGTCTTCGCCCTCACGCGCTTCAAAAAAAAAAAAAAAAAAAAAAAAAGAGAGCTCGAGCAAGGGCTCACAAAAAAAAAAAAAAAAATCACAAAAAAAAAAAACAAAAGAAGCTCAAACGAAGGCTGCGAAATTGAGGTCAAGAGCCCGACGCCAACAAGCGGCAAGGAAGCTACGAGAAAAAGACCGTCGAACGACTTGTCGGGGAGCATTCAACCTCTCGGCCAAGCACAAAGCCTCGGCAAAGGGGATTGCCGTCGGGGCCCCAGGGCGCCACTTCCCGGTCCGCGGATGCAACAGAAAAGTCAGATGGGACGCCCGGCAAAGTGCACAACGAAGCAAAGGCAAACAAAAGATCTTGCGTCTCGACAAAGCTTTAAAAGTAAATCACAAATCACTAACGGTTACAACATTTCTTGATGAGTTCAAGCACGGTCTACTCTCAAGTTCACAACATGCTAAAAGACGGCTTAATACATTTAACTAATAATGTGTTTTGCAAATGCAATGAATGGATACCTAGGAGGTCATTCCGCGCCATCTGCGCTTGTCCCTCGCCATTCTTTCCTTTCTTCCCTCGTCCCCAGGCGAGTCTTCTTTCGCTCACGTGAACCAACTCTGCGTCTCTCGGTCAGAGATCGGGGTCCTCCCGTAGAGTCAAACAATCCGGTAGCTCTCGGGGCTTCATTCGCCGTGCTTCGGCTCGGATCTCACTCCCTGCGAGTCGCAAAGAGGACCTCTCCTGTCGGTCGGTCAACTCTAGTCTCGTAGTCAAACAAAGCGTCTCCCGTCACATCGAAGAGTCGGACCGGGCTTCGGCACTCCTAAGGCAATAGGCTGCTACGGCAGCCGGGTCCCAGAATCGCTACACGCTTTGCTCTCCAAGACCAGCTTGGGGCCCTTGACACGTTGCTCATACCGGGCCGGATCTTGAGTCGTCAATACGACGCTCTCCAGACGTCTAAGGAGTACCACGGGAGGGAAAGCGGAATACTTCCATACCCTCGGACAATACAAGAAGGCACACAGGGCTGCCATACAAAGAGGAGCTATCTCCGCGGTAGCAAGGTCATCCCTGGCCCAACAAAGGCTCTGCTTCATCCCAAAGCTGCCGGGAAACAAGCGACGGAATATAGAAGGAGGACCAAGACAAACACGGAACTCGACAACGTAGGACCCTTCTGCAAGATCCTCCTGGTCTCAATCCTCGGTGCGGAACCCACCGGCGGATCGATGCGTACCAAGGCATTGCCATCCATCTCTCCCGGGCGGACTGATCCATATCCGGCCACAAGAGGTCGGCGAGCAAATGACCACGGGCTAAACGACGTCGGAGCCTCGGGCATGGCACGAAGTCTCTCTCGCGGCCACAAGGTGAAGCAAAGCGGGGCTTCCCCCTCTCCATAAAACGATCCCCGGTCGCGGACGGTCGATACCATGAAGAGTCTCCCCCGGCACCAACGGGACAATATCCTCTCCGGCTCTAGCAGTGCCCTACCACATCTAGCAAAGCGCCATCCACAAATGCCAAGGAGCGACCGGAAAAGCGTCGCTATCGTACACAAGGCAAATACATCCCCGAGACGTCACTCTCATCATCAACCATGAACCGCTCAGGCGGCGCGGAAATGTCGATATGACCCGAATCAAGGATCATGCCACACACTTCTTCCAACGAAGTACGAAGAAAGTCTGCAAGCTTCACGCTCGCGGCGCCACCAACGAAAGGAAGCGAGATGGCATCCACCTCAGGTCCTCCAATCAAAGCCCGAAAATCTTCCAAAGTGGGCACCATTTCATTATAGGAGAAACGGTACACGTGCCTCCTAACATCCCGAGAACTTCGCGGCGGCCCGCAACAAATCCCAATCGGGAACCAACTCCTTAAAAGACCAAAGCCGAGCAAAGACGAAACCTTACCTCAGCCCGTCTCGATGCCTCATACGGCGCCGCATCCACGTTTTCAGCTGCTCAAGGAAGTGTGCTTGCCTCTCTGCGAAAGCCTCGGCAAAATTCTAGGGACATACGAAGAATCCATGGCAAAAATGGAGGTTCCTAGAGAAAATGGGGAAGAAAGCTCGAAAATGGTGCAAATGGGAAATGAGGAAGAACCGAACCTTTGGAAAGCATTTATGTCCTTCCCAAGCAAGGTTGGTCCGTACGGACCTCTTTGCATGCTAAGTATGTCCGTACGGACCTCCTTGCAAACGAACCCATTTCCCCGAAAAACGGTACAAAACATTTGTCCTCGGCAAAACCTTGCTCCAAGACGCAGCGATCAAGCGAACGGCGAAAGCCATTTCCGCAGCAAACCAAACCAGCTGCCACAAATGCGCTCTCGGCCTCCGCGTGGCATGTACAAAAAATAAAAAATAATAATAGCAACAATTTTACTAGGACAATTCCAGGAATCACAAAAATAAATGACATTTACATCTTAAAATAAAAATCTTGTTGCCATGCGAATAAATGTGTTTTATTCACAAGGTACCCCAAATAAATGTGCTGTTGCTAAAAAAAAAAAAAAAAAAAAAAAAAAAGAGAGAGGGATATGAACAAGAGGAAAGCAAATGAATACTACTCGAGAATCCTCATCAAATCAATCCTCCTCATGCCAAGATCCTCCGAAAAGTCGGGCATCCCCGGCGAACTGCTTGCCGTCACATCCTCCTGTCGTCGGGAATCTCAGAGGCACACACGAGGCTCCCACGAGAAGTACTCGGGAAGGATCAAATCCCGGCGAAAGGATCAAAGAAAGAAGGCTGCGAGGAACCCTGCTATCTTCCAATGTGCGCCGTGCGGAGAGCATGAGCCCGATAAAGGGCTGCTCCCTCGAAGGCCTGCGGCTCCACGAGAGACGTCCCGGCATCCAAATGGCATGCCGCCCCCTCGAAAGGCCCTCCTCTGGCTGCTGACTCCGTGGCTCGAGCTCTAGGCGGAGGAACGTCCGCACGGAGATGCCTCGAAGGCATAGGCTCGTACGGCCGGCACACGGCACGAGAAGGCCAACGAGGACACCTTCGACGCCATCTTCTTAGCGAAAAGGCGAGCGCATCGCCCATGCGTAACGGCGAGTCGGCTATATGCTCGTAGGCTCTCACACTAGGGACCTGCACCAGCGAGAAGCCAGGCGAAACGATTTCATCAAATCGGTTATACTTTCGGCGGCAACAAAAAGAGAAAAAAATACGAAAAGATGCCAAGATGGGAAAAGAGTCGGCCCTGCACTCGCGATCTATCGGGGATCGAGCAGCTCGATATGCGCGGGGGCACGCTGCTCGAGCAGGGTCTGAGACACCCTCCTCCTCGTCAGATCCCCGCGGACGTCACGTGAAATCCCGGGTCCGCATCAGAACTCTGCAGGGGAGCTGCTTGGGCCGGCCACCACCTCTCTCTCGCGCCGTGTGCACTGCACAAGCGTCTCGGCTTCCTCCTCATGAAGGCCCCCATACTCCTCTCCAGTATAAAATGACACTCCTCGAGGCGCGCGACCCACACGCGAGAGTACCTCTCGATCCCGCTTACATCCATTGTCACAGGAATCCCGAAGCATCCCAAAGGAGGGTCCCTCGGAGCCACGGGAAGCTTCCTGCTTGGGGCCCATCTTTTGCCCGAGAAGACTCGCTCCACAGTACATGGCGTCACGAAGTCAAGCCTCGCCGGCATCTTAAGCCAGCGTTTGTCACCTCGGGAGCCCCCTCGAACTCAGTCCCATCTCATCCCCAGGAGTCCGCACAGGGAGGACAAGACGAACCCCTGCACGGCTATCTCTCTCCGGGCAGGACGCTCACTGCACATGCGTCCAAGAAATGGCGATGAGTGAGCTTCCCCAGTGATCCTCCTCTTCCTACGCCGTGCGAAGGCCCGGTCCCCGGCATAGCCGGGGATGCGCAGGCCAGCGGCCCGGATCCACTATCCCACACTTGGGAAGCCTGTGGAAAACCTCGCATAAAACCACACAGCGTGACAAAAAACGAGAGAAAGGGCTCGGTGCAAAAGACAATGGAGAAATGACCAAGTTGCCTAAATCAAGAAAAACTGGCCCAAATAAACGCATTACACTCCGGAGCGAAAGTCAAAAGCAGGCCAGACAGACGCGCCCCACCCAGAAGCTAATACAGGTCGAGGAGAAGTAGAGCTCGGCCTGAGCACCGCCTCGCCCCAAGCAATGTCGCCGAGACCACTATCGCCGAGTCCGATCAAGCTCTCCAACAAAGCAAAGGGAGGCTGCGGTCGCGTGGATTCGAGAACAAAGTCTCGGACGGAGTGCATACCACAAGAGAAGGATGCATGGCTGCGCCAAGCTTGCTTCGTGTCACACAGGCCGTGAAATTACCCGGATGTAGGCCCCAATCTTGGCGGCGAAGTGATCCTCGTCTCTACGTCGTGCATACTCTGGCATCCCCGAGCCCCTGCGAGGAGCGAGGCTCAAAGCCCCGGCCGGCCTCGGTCGGCATCATCGGAGATCATGTCTACTCGCACCTCAGGAGCCCTCCTTGCCCGCTTTGAAGGAGAGCTTCCGTGTGTGGCGGCAAAATCGAGTGGGCGTCACTTTGTCCTCGCTCGGCTCGGGTGGAAGGTGTGGGTGGTATCCCTTGAGGTACTCGGATAAACCCGGGGAAGACACTCTTGTTCTTCCTCGTGTCCGGAGGTTTTCAGCTCCCGGCCCGGGTTCTCGAGCTTGAACACACCTAGGAGCCGAGAAGCATAAACCCGAACCTCAGGGGGACTCGGCCTACTTGTCGTCCACAGAAATATCGGGCATCCACATGCCCATAGCTCAACAACAACCCGGCCTCGAGCGATCCCCAGGAGTCTTCATCCTCTTGGCCTTCCCGGCCGTAAGCCCCGCATCTATGAGTAAACACAGCAATGAGGTACGTCAATGCACATTACTTAATATAAAAACATTGCACATATTTTTCACATATATCCTTAGTCACAAAACACGGCACATATTAAAGCACATAATTTTCCTACATACATTATACATATAATTTTACCATGTAACCCGTCACAAAACACGGCACACAATGCACATAATTTTCACATATAATTTCTCCCATGCGGTCCAGTCACAAAACACGGCACACAACTTTGTACACATTTTCTCAAAAGAAAGAAAAAAAGAGGAAGTTAAACCCTACGCTGACACATTTTCAAAAGAAAATCCGTCATTAACAGAGGTTCCCATATTGCACATATTTTCCCCACAAAGTCCGTCACCCAAAAACCACGGCACACCTTATATAGCACATTCTCAAAAAGAAAATCCGTCCCAACCACGGCACACACTTTCACATATAACCCCGTCACAAAACACGGCATAGGTCACATTTTTCACAAAAATTATCACTACACGACTAATTTTTCTCATAATGTTCACATACATAAATGACATACGGTACAAAACACCAAAGCATGCAATTAAACAGATAGGCACTTTATTTTTTCACAAATAAGGCTAATCTACACATTTACGCACAAAATACACATACCCACAATTTTTACATGGCTCCATTTTCAACAATTCATCAAGAATTTCACAAAAAAAAAGGCATATAAAATAATAACAAAAAAATTCAAAAATGCGAAAAAGCTAAAGCGACCTAGTTCTAGCATT